>JAKZJJ010000143.1:0-148485 GCA_030015415.1 Cynopterus sphinx
TAAAATAATTTAATACACACATAAGTACAGAAAGATATCTGTGTGCATGTACTAGGAAAGTTTTAATAACGATGGTTATTCATATTGCCAAAAAAAAAAAAGCTTGAAGACAAAAAACAGTAATACTCATCAAATTTCCAATGGCATTTTTCACAAAACAGAGAGGTAAAAATCCTAAAAATTGGAGATAGAAACCACAAAAGATCCTAAATGGCAGAAAAAAAATCTTAAAGAGAAAAAAAGTAATATCCATATATAGACCAGATGACAAAAGCCTATTACAATACTCTTTGTAATAATCAATGTAGACTGACAGCAGTGTAACAAAGAAGAAAAAGACCAGTGGAACCAATCAAGGAGTCCAGATAGAAAACCACACATGTTGTTAAAATTCAAAATTTGACAAGACTGTCATGAGTACATAAGTGAGAGACAATAGTCTTTATACAGTTGGTAAAACCTAAACCCTAGACCATAACCAAATGGGAAATGGAGTGGATGAATGGGATGGATAGATGGATGTGAATGGAATGGATAGATAAATGGAGTGGATGGATGTTAGACTCAAATTATAAATAAGTAAATAATGTAGGACTATTAATGCAACGCATACCAGTAAATAATGAATTTCGCTACTTAAACACAGGACCTGAAACATTATCCCTTCTGACCAAAAAAAATATTATATATATATTTAAAAATTTTTGATGTTGTTCTGTCTGTAACTTTTTTGATTAAGACATAAAAGTACAGAAAACAATAGCAGAAATTAAGTAAGTGTGACTTAACATTAAAATGAAAGGTTGCTGCACAGGTAAAAGAATCAAATGGACAGAATGGGAAACACATTCATGGATGTCAGGCTTATGCTGGCATATGCTATTATTATTTTACACTCCCCTCAATAACAAAACTTTAGCCTCAATCCATGAAAACAATACGTGTTTTGGGAGCTGCAGGACCTAACGGGGAGTTCTACCCACTTATGTGTTAGGCAGATGGCTATCACAGCTTAGTCCTCACTGTGCATCCTGTAGTGGTCTGTTAACTGACATAAGTCCTCTTACAGGATATTAAAAGGAGGCCATGTAGAGACAGGTAGGAGGAGGTGATCAGACATGAATCAGTAAGGAATATGTCTCAAAGCGGCAGTGGTCCCCACTTTGCGCTGAGCCCAAAAGAGCCCAGTGCCACGATGGCTATTGATCCCAGCCCAGGTTTCCCAGTGCCAGGGAGAGAAGTCCCCATTAACTCTGGAAGTAGAAAAACCAGTGCAGACTGTGGCTAAGTGGAGATGGCAGAGTAGAGGCGCAGCCTGGAGTCCCTAAGCTTTCCACTTCAAGGGTCAACCACGGACTTACTTAAGCTGATTGACTCACTCAATCTGAGCGCTCCAGCCCTGGGACTAGAGTTTGGAGTGGAAAAAGAGAGAATGAAGGACATTAGCAACACAGTGAAGAAATTGGGTTGTCTAGCTTCAGAGCAAGGGCTGAAACTAGGAAGATTTCACCGAAGACAAAATTGTTGGCAAGAATGCTGTTGTCGCTTCGTTGAGCCCAGCAGCTCTACTTCCCAGGCAACGCAAGTTGGCCGACATATCTGACTCTCCATCACCCTGGCTAACACCATTTGACGGCCAAACCTGATGATTCCCCAAGACCTTGAACCACCCAAATTGAAAGCCCACCCAAAGAGCCCTTCCAGAAGCTGGAGCCACACAATTGGCACCTGGTTGGCTCCTGGCTTCAGACTTTCCTAAAATCTCTCGAAGGTTCCCATACTCCAAACACCTAAGACTCAGTGTGTCCCATACCTGTTGCTCAGCAGCTCCAAACATAGAATTAGCAGCAGCCAGCCTTGGTTCACAGCTTAGCCTCTCCCATGCACCTCCAAGTCCTCTATGTTTGGGAGACATCTGCTTATTGCATTGTGGTCCTTGCCAGTTGGATTTAGGAAAAGGCAGCAGCTAAACTTGGCCTGCTGCAGGGGCCCCCTCAGGAAACCTGGGTCCAGCATGCCCGGTGGCTTTTTTGACCAAGCCAAAGCACCATCCAACTACCTCCACAGACACATCCAAAGGCTGAACTGAGCAGACACCAGACCCCTGCTAAAGGGAATCCTGTTCTGTAGGGTCAGACCCTGGACAACAGCTCCTCCACTGTAGTCAGGGCCAGTTCTAACAACCAGACAATCCCTCCTATGCATGTGCCAGCAGAAAAAAAAATGCCTCAAATGCAAATGAGAGCACACACAACGCACAATGGGACACTCCTGGAGCACCCAAGGAGATGACAAGAAAGACTGTGCAGTGATCCCACAGCACACTTAATACATAAGGCCACACTACTAAGACAGGAAGACAGAGTAGTCTTTCTAATAAACAGAAACAAACAAAAAGAGGCAGCCAAAATAAAGAGACAAAAACTAAACAGAACAAACCTCAGGGGAAAAAATAAACCGAGACACAAGCCATCTACCAAATGCAGAGTTCAAAATACTGGTTATGAGGATTCTCAAAGATCTCAGTGAGACCTTCGACAAATAGGAAACATAAAATGGAGAGAAAAACATTCAAAAGAACCAATGAGAATGAAGAATACAATAACTTAAATTAAAAAAAAATACTTTACAGAGAATCAACAGTGGATTAGATGAAGCAGAGAATCAAACAATTGATTTGAGAGATAAGATAGCAGAAAACACGCAATCAGAAAAGCTGAAAGAACAAAAAATAATGGATCGTTTAAAGGACCTCCAGGATAACAGCAAGCATGCTAAATTTCACATCTGAAGAAATCTCAAGCACTACTTTCAAAGAGACATTCATATCCATGTTCACTGCAGCATTATTTACAGTAGCCAAGATATGGAGGCAACCTGGATGTCCCATCACTACGAGAATGGATAAGGAAGAGGTAGTACATATGTACACTGGAATAAAAAGAATAAAATCCTACCACTTGTGACAACATGGATGAACATGGAAATTATTTTGCTAAGTAGAAATAAGTCAGAGGAAGATGAATACCAGATGATTTCATTTATAGAGTGGGTTAGAAAAATAAAACAAATAAAACAGAAACAAATATATATATACATACAACATTTGATGGCTGCCAGATGGGAGGGGTTTTGGAGGTGGGGTGAAATGGGGAAGGGATTAAGAAGTACAAATTGGCAGTGCAAAATAGTCAAAAAATATGAATACAGCACACAGAATATCATCATTAATATTGTAATAACTATGGTCCCAGGAGGGTACTAGATTTATCAATTGTGATCACTTCATTGTTATATAAATGTCTAAACACTATGCTGTATACCAGAAACTAATTATCATACTGTATGTTAACTGTAAGTGAAAAATATTATTTAAAAACAGATTTTTAGCTGTAGGACACACACAGATAAATCATGTGAATTCCTAAATCACAAACGAAAGTGGAAACATGAATTCTACACAAATAAGATTATGAGAGCTATGAACAAATTACATAACCTAGATGAAATGTCACGTTCCTAGGAAGACGAACCTGCCAGGAATAAATCCCCCATAGAAAAACAGATAATCTGAATACTAATAACTAGTAAGGTGACAGATTAATAATCAAAAAAAAAAAAAAAATAAAGAAAGAAAGAAAGAAAAGAAAGAAAGAAAGAAAGAAAGGAAAAGGTAATCTACCATGAAAGTAAAACACACCACCTAAAAGGCTTTACTAGTGAATTTGACCAAACATTTAAAGATAAACTAAAACCAATTATTTTATAACTTTTCCAAAAATTGAGTAGTACGAAATACTAACACACATTTTAAAGCCAACACTGCCCTGATGCCAATGCCAAAGATATTAGAAAAATACAGAACACTATTTTCTATGAACATTAATGTCAAAATCCTCTAGAATATAATAGCAAACCAAATTCATATCAAAGAATCACGGATCCTTACCAATTGCAGCTGAGGCATAGATTGCAAGGATTCGTCAGCATACAAAAATCAGTGTAATACACTGCATTAACAACATGAAGAAGAAAAAATCTCAGTTATCACAAGTGATGAAGAAAAAAGCATTTAAGAAACTGAAACACTTTTAAAAACACACACACAGAAGGGCTCTATGAAAAACCCACAGGAAGTATTATACTCACTGATGAGAAAATATAAATATTTCCTCTAAGATTAGTAACAAAGCAAAACTGCCTGTTTGTCATCGCTTTTGTTCAACAATGTAATGAAAGTTTTACCCTGATGAACTTAAACAACAAAGAGAAGTAAAAGGCATTAAATTAGAAAGTACTATGCGTTTGCAGATGATATAATACCATATGCAGCAAACTCTACAGATTTCTCTTTCTCTCTCTCTCTCTCACACACACAAAAAGAATAAACTCAGCAAAGTAGCAAGATACAAAAGTGAACGTGCAAAAAATCAATTTGCATTCTTGTAAGCAAACAATGAACAATCTATAAAGGAAATTATACAATCCTATTTATAATATCCTCAAAAATAATATAGTTAGAAATTAACTGAAAGACGTGACAGACTTGCCCAATAGAAACTACAAATGCAAAAGAAATTGAGATAAGACATAAGTTAATAAAACACATCAGAAGTTCATGGATTAGAGACAAAAATTTTTAAACATAAACATTGCCCCAAGTCATCTACAGATTCACAGCACTCCCTATCAAAACCCCAAAGAAACTATTTACAGATAAAGGAAAAACCCATCTTAAAACTCAAAAGAACAAACAAGGGATGTCGAAATCAAAACGATCGTGATAAAGAACAGAACTGGAAGACTTACATTTCCTGATTTCAAAACTTAACACTTAGCTACTGTCACCAAACAGTATGGTATGGCATGAAGAAAGACAAACGGACAAAAACCAAACCAAAGAAAACACACAAACAAAAAATAACAGAAAGCCCAGATATGAATTCTCAAATATATGGTCAAATGATTTTCAACAAGGGTTTCAAGACCACTCAATGAAGACAGTTTTGAAACAAATATTAAAGAAACAAAAATGAATCAACCTTCAAAGAATAAGGTGGGAACCTTACATTAAACAATACACAACAAGTAAACTAAATCGGAGTAAGGAATTAAGTGTAAGGCCTAAACCAGAAACCAGGCAACGAAAAAGCTCCTGCAGACCTGGCAATCACATTTTGGACACAACACCATAGGTAACAAGCAAAACGGACAAACTAAACACAAATATCTTAAAATGTCATGCATCGAAAGACATCACAGAGTCAAAAAGCAATCCACAGAATGGGTGATAATTGCAAATCATACATCTGATGGGAGATTAACAACCAGTACATACAGACAACACCTAACATTACATGCAGTAAGTATATATGAACAGACATTTCTCTGAAGAGCATATACAAAAGGCCAATAAACACCTGAAAAGATACTCAATATCATTAATCATCAAGGAAATGCATAGCAAAACAAGATACCTCCTCACACTCAGAAGGGTGGCTAATATACACACTGGAAGGTCTCTGACTTCGGATGATTAAACTTAGCAATTTTTGAACGTTACAATGGTCCAGAAGCAATACACATTTTCAATGAAAACCATACTTTAAATTTTGTTATTTTCTCAAGCTAGCAACAGTCAGCAAACTTTCTTATGGCACTCGGCACTGGCAGAGACACACTTCCCAGTAAACCACGTGACAAGGGGGAAATGACATATTTTCTACAGTATACATGTTGCTTGTGTTTTGGTTTGTTTGTTTGTTTGTTTGTTCTTCTGTTTAGAATCCTGTTTCCACCTCCCACCACACGTACAAAACACCATCTGTGTCTACTCCTTCACAGATAAAAAGAAGGTTGAGATGAACTCCAGATAACTGCCTAACTATGGGCTCATGTTAAGTGTTCTGAGCACATTTATGGTAAGGTGGAAGCTATGTTATTATACCTAGGTATATATTATAGCTAGAGTATATATAAAATGCATTTTTCACCCAATATTTTCAACTTATCATCAATTAATCATGAAAAAACACTAATGTAAGCAGAAGATCAGATATATATATATATATATATATATATATATATATATATACACACACACACACACACACACACACACACACACATATATGTATTTATACACACACACACACACACACACACACACACACACACACACACACACACATATATGTATATGTATATATATATATTTTTTTAAGTTTTGGGAAAGATGAGGAAAATCAAAACATTTGGGCACTCTTGGTGAGACTGTAAAATGGCATAGTCATTATAAAAAACAGTATGACGTTTTCTCAAATAATTAAAAGCAATGTTTAGTTTAGGGTTCAGTCTTACATGATAAAAAGAATTATGAGCATAGATGGTGGTAAAGATTGTTTAAATACCTAAATGTACTTAATACCACTGAACTTTACATTTAAAAGTGCTTATGATGGTTAAAGTTGCTGTGTTTTACCACAATAAAGAAAACAAGAAAAACGTTTCATTTTCTTCCATGTCAAACAAAATATAATGCTGTGATGAAAATCTGTATAAACACACAAAAAATACCCACAATAAATGTTTTATTCAAAATATGTGTTTACATCTATTTGTGAATACTGACAGCATATTCCTAATCAAAAACTACTTCATATGGGAATTATCAGAAATTTTATAAAAAGGTATACTTTTAGCCAAGATCCCAGAGATATAGTAAAATTTCCCCAAATGCCTGTTCCTTAATATAAGACTATCTAAAAAAAAAAGGACCAAGAAGATGGAGGTGGCTTAGAGGTTGGACATTTAAGAATGAGTTAATAGTAAATTAATTAAATGTTACCAGTTCCTTTATGTAAATACTTATCAGTTTATTTAGTCACCTTTAATGTCATTTATACTCATAAACATGCAACCATACTGAATTCATTGTACATCCTCTTAGCAAATTAATCAGTATCATGTCACTGTTTTGATTTTTTTCTTGGCCTTCAAACATCTTTTGTCCTTTTTAGACAAGACTTATTATATTTTGAAAAATCAAAGAGTGGGACAGAAATTTCTTTCATCCTTTACTTGAAATATAATTAAATTAATATATCTGTCTAATTTCTACATATATCTTTTCAAAATAAATCTTTCATGCAATGTTGCACATGAGCTACTTCTATCCAACTAATATTTAATGATGCTTCTCTATTTTCCAGGCTGAAACATGCTGGACTGTTATGAAGTAGCAAGAAGAGAAGTATATCATCAGTGTACCAGTCCATTCAGGCAGTTATAAGGAAATACTATACTGGATGGTTTAGAAAGAGGAGTATCTTACAGTTCCATACAGTGAAAGTCTAGGATCATGGTGCCAGCTACAGCTTGGGTTCTGATGAAAGTCGGCTTCTGCATTGCAAACTGAGACTTCTCCCTGTGACCTTTCAGGGTGGAAGCCTCCTCTCTTTTATAACAGCACTAATTTCACTCATAAGAGTTTCATCCTGATGACCTAACAAGGGCCCCACTTCCTTTAAAAAAGCCTCTTCAGGTGGTAGCATTTCAACATGAATGTTAGGTCGCACACACAGATCACAACTAGAAAATGCAAACTGGGAATATAGGAGCACTTCTTAAAGAAAATCTTTAGACAATCCATATGTGATAGAGGAAGTCAATAGGAAAAAAAGTGTTGTAAGTGGCTCTAACCTCCATGTGCTGCATCTTGTATTCAGTTTCTGACACTCTTGGCAAAATACAGAAGGACGATATATGAACTCAGTATACCTTTCTCTTCAAAGGGCTAACCATCTCAGCAAGTTCTGATTGCCCATAAACAATCACTAAGCCAATTCTTCAAAGTTAGGTTTCTTTTGGGAGCATTAAAACCTCAGTCATTGGTCTCACACAGGTCTCACATGCATTCCACCTATTTAGGGTAAGAACCATGAATAATCACATTTTGGCCTCCTTTTTGACTCTGGAGTTTTCACACTTAGGAAGTTAAATTATAGCTGAGTGAGAAAAAGCTTTACTCTCCCGAGTATTTGTGATATTTATTTTATTGAAACCAGATAAAGGTGTATTCCTTTCTAATTTTCACTGCTGACAAATCCTCTGAAGAAATAAAATGTAATGTTTTGCAAATTACAATGAACATTATCTGTTAAATTTCTGTAAATGTTTCAACTATGGCTACACCTCTCCTAATCCTGTCCTTAACTTTCTATAAATATACACCAGAAAAAGTTGTTACACACAACAAAATACACCAGTAACCGAAAGTAACGGCAAAATGCACTCAGTGTGACATTCTATTGTATTATTTAGCCTTTGGTTCCTTCCTTATGCAAGTTCCTTAATGGCAACAACTTAGGAGCGGCTTAGTTTTAGAATTTATTATGAAATTCATTTTTATTTATACACTGTAATTTAATTGCTCACAAATTCCAAAACTGTATGTTACAAATACAGAACTTTAGGCTCGAAAATGACATATATTAATATAACATGTTTTTTAAGTAAAAATATTCCACTGAAATTTGCCATTAAAAGCTGTCTTCCTTAAGAAATTTTCCACATATTAAGTGAAAAACACTGTCAACTAATATATCAACATTTCCGATATTGAGACAATTGGGGGTCAATTACCATTGGATTCTTGCCACTACAAATTCAAATTTGCCACTCAAACTCAGGTTCTGAAGCTGTATTTTGAAATGCTTGTTTTGATGGGGATAGCGTAAAATGGTGAAAAGAATCTTATCAAACATTATAAAAATACAAACAGCTACATAAATATGAAAATAGCTTCTTTTTCTTGCCTTCAGATGTAGATTTCTGCCTTCCTTAAATTTAAACTAAGATCTCAAGAGAATATCTACGTAACTGGAAAATACAGAAAGAGTTTCTAAACAGACACGTTGGAACTAGGATTTAACATACTCTGTGGTAAAGCAATTTATTCAAAATATCCATTAAAATATCCTTTTATTAATATACTTTCTCCTACTCTTTTAAGTGACAGATAATGTGGCCTACCACTACGTTCACTTACATCAAAAGAATAAACTGTTACCATTTCACTTAAGATAATCGGCTTTGGCAGTTTTTAAAGCAATAAAATTAATACTTTACAACAATGAAACAAATCACTGTGTCCTAACAGACTGCATTCACGTTTAATGAAGTTTTGGTCTTCTTAATAGGTGATGGCCAAAATCAAACTCTGAGTTCAATTTAGATCCGTAAGAGAAAAAAACGTCACATCCATCGGGAACAAAAATTCTCATAATACAGCAGTCGCACGAAATGAAAAATCCCTACAGGGTTCTGGAAAATAAACACTTGAACAAAAAAGTGTCAATTCCCATGTGACCAGAATATCTGTATGAGGTCTTTGAAAATCTTGTATGTTATGCAGACTATTCTTAATGAAGTTTAGCATCTCCTCCCTTTGCGTTAGTAGGTATAGACCTTATGCGTTGGGAGTAGGAACAAAACTTACATTAAGTGTGGTACTAAGCCAAATTCTCCTGAGTCATTTTGGGCATAGGAGTGAAACTAGAACACCTGTAAATCATCTAGAATAATGACTCTGAAAGAATTCTTAGATAATAAAACTCTTGTAAATCTGTAGTACATTTACAACCAAGTTACTCAGGCCCAATTCCAAAGAAACTCTTGGCACCAATCCAGAAAGTAGTTTTCTTTTTGAATGATGTCTCTACCCTGTCATGGCTTCCTTTGCATTCTTGCTCTCTGGTTAGGTTTCTAGCCTTCAATCCTTGCACAGCTGTCAAAATGGTCACATCTGCCCTTAATACACAACACAACTGCAGTATTTTAGGGGTTCTTGTCACACAAAATAATTGTGAATTTTACTATCAAAATATTAATTTAGTCACATGCATGAATCTTTCGGTTCAGGGTCCTTGAAGGGCAGAACACAAAGACAATATCACAACAATATTTATTTCTCATCATTTTCTATTTCTGATATCTCGGTATTTTCAAAAACACACAATAACATTGTTATAGTGCACATGTTTAAAAATTCACAAATGTGTTTAAAAAAATTGGTGAATATCAACATCAGTGATAGCGCTCAATTTTTCTTTCGTGGTAGGAGTAATCTAAATGATTTAGAAATACACCAAAATATAATATACATTGATGGACGAATAGAAGAATAGATGCGACAGATCAAGTATCGATAATGAAATGGCCAATGACACCTGACAAAATCATGTAATTCCAATACATACTTTGGTAACAGGCTTCCATTTCAGTATGGCTTTTGGAGTCCATTACAATTTGAACCTCAGCACGCTGGTTCGAACAAGATTCTTCTAACATACTAACATTTCATTTAAGAGAAGGCACATTCTGAAAACTGTCTGCTATGTGTCTTAACAGCTATCTCTATAAACGCTTACTTATCCAACATATAATTTTCAACAGATTAGAAGGTTTCTCCAAGAAGTATGAAAAGTCTGATAGCTAGTTTCTTAATAATTCATATAGAGGACAAACAAAAACCCACAAGGTTCATACATACTTACAACATCAATGTCTTCATCCTCATCTCCAGTATCATCAAACTGAATTTCATCATCATCTTCAGGACAGGATGTATCTGTTTCGTTGATTTTTGCTAAAGACACAACAATTAATATTCTCATATGTGTAATCAAGATGTTATCTGATGAACTATATAGTAAAAGAAATGTGTTTGATACAAAATACTGAAGTATAGAAGTCGTTTGCAAGTGATACCTACATTCAAATATTTCAAAGAAAATATCCTCCTAACAACTAAGAAATCACCACACAGTAAATTCACACACACAAGGAACACCCACAGATCACGAACTGATTACAATGAAGAGTATAGGTACTATATTTTTATTTCGTTCAACAAGAGTATTGTAAGGCTGGCAGCCATAATTACACTAACTTCATAGCTCTTACACTTCCCAAGTATACTTGTAGACTTCTAGAAACACATGCTATCAACTTAGCCTCAGCAAATGTAAGGTTTTCCTGAAAACAAACAAACAAACAGACAAACAAACAAACAAAACACTCATTCACTTACTATTAGACTTAGCAAATCAGAAGACCAGGTCAAATCTCGCTCCTCTCATTTTCAGATATTTAAGAACTTCTGCAAAATGCCAATAATTTTACCAGAATTTTCATTATAAATGAAAAGATCTTATATTATCATTACAAAAACCAATGGAATATAACAAATAACATCACTCCCAAGTGAAATTGTGAGCTTAGGAAACAGTATATTTCCTCTTTGATGTTATGAGAAACTTATTTGAATCTTTTAAAGTATATTTCAGTGAGAATGCAATGCTTGGCCACAAAGAAAAGAAACAGCATTAAACACACACACACACACACACACACACACACACACACACACACACACTACTGAAATTCGGTGTTAACCAAACTGAACACTGCATTCTATATAAATCAATACCACTATCATGTTTCCCGGTGTATCTAAAACCTCAAAAACCCTTTAGAATTGCAAGAAAACACTGTACAAAAGGCATTCCCTTAACATATACTATACACAACTCCAAGGCTTATAAACTGTTAAACTCCTCATGAAAGAACAAAT
Organism: Cynopterus sphinx; assembly: GCA_030015415.1. Classification (NCBI taxonomy): domain Eukaryota; kingdom Metazoa; phylum Chordata; class Mammalia; order Chiroptera; family Pteropodidae; genus Cynopterus; species Cynopterus sphinx. The sequence goes on from JAKZJJ010000143.1 coordinate 11,636, forward strand.
ATGAGAAACAGACTTTTATTCATTATTAAAGTATTGACATTATGAAGTAAGACAGGCATACCCCAAAATAAATTTGTTAAGTATATACAGAAACAACATGTACAGAGACAGATTCTATCAAAATTGCTTCACCTAAACACCAACAAATAACTCCATAAGACAGGAAAATGTAAGTTTAACATTATCATATCCTGGGAGCTTGCCATACGCCTTCAGACTTCTAGCTTCATCTGCATAATATTTTAAAATTACATCCTGTTTCTTTTCCTTAGTGATAAACAGGTAACTTTAAAAACTGACTGTGCCAAAATAACATCACTTGTTTTAAAAATTTCTTTCAAGTTAAAGACATTTAAAAGAAGTCTCACTTAATTGTTTTGTTAAAACTGGTTTTATTTCCTACCCTCTACATTCTTAAAAAAAATACTCTTATGTTTAAAAAGTAGAAAGATGACTAAATGACTGACAAATAATAATTAATAATATAGAAAAATTAAGTATAAAATTCATTTAAAAAAAGGGGGAAACAATAGGAGAAAAAAAGGTGCAAAGTGGTTGCTTCCCTATCAGAACTGCTTGGGGCCTTAGAAACATACCTATGTCTCTTGATGTCTGACAGACCTCAAAGTTTTGAGGTGAAGTCCAAAAATCTGTACTTTTATCTGTCTCTCTGTCTGCCTATCCCATCTTGCATCCATCCATCTATCCATCCATCTGTACATCCATCCCTTTTTGGTGACACTGGTTAAAAGTATCCAGGAAGTTTCCTGCTGTACAACAAAACTCGATATATACACCCACAAACAGATTTCTTCTGTCACCACTGATCTGAACCCTTTGACCCCATTTACCTTCCTCCTCCCCTCTGACAACCACTAGTCCATAGTCTATGTCCATGAGTCCTGGTTTGTTGGTACTGTTCATTTGTTGCCTTTGGGTTTATATCCCATATATAAGTCATATCATGTGGTTTTCAATGTTTTCTATCTGGCCCATTACACTTGCATGTGTATCTCGAGGTCCATCCATTTTGTTGCAAATGACAGTACTTCCTCTCTTCTTTGGCTGAGTCATATCCCATTGTATAAATGTATCTCCATATGGTTTTCCATAGTGGCTGTACCAATTTCCAGCCCCACCAGCAGCGTTTGAGGGTTCCTTTCTTTCCGCATCCTTTTCAGCATTTGTTATTAATTGTCCTGTTGGTTATAGCTATAATAATATGTGTTGATATGGTATCTCATTGTGGTTGTGATTTGCATTTTTCTTATAGCTAGTGATGATGAGCATCTTTCCATATATTTGTTGGCCATTTGCATGTCCTCTATGGAAAAGTGTCTGTTCAGGGCCTCTGCCCATTTTCGGATTAGATTGTGTTGTTGTTGTGGTTGTTGTTGTAGTTGTTGTTGTTGTTGTTTTGATATTCAGTTATATGAGTTTTTTGTATGGTTTAGATATTAGGCCCTTATTGGAGATATTGATTACAGAAAAATTTATATTGAAAAATCTGTATTTCTTTTGACTCTTTATGATACCAATGCCCAGAGAACTACTGTCCTAAATTTTACACATTTCACCATTTAAATAATCTGAGTCAATTAGAAGGGGAAATATATAGATTCTATATTCTAACAATCAGTGTAAAAAAAATCCAAATTAAAAAAAAAAAAAACTAAGATTATCACAGTGCTGCAACCATATGAGGAGACATAAAGTAACACTTCTCAAACCATAATATGCATACAAAACACAGAAGAACTTTGTTTAATTTAGATTTATCATTCAATAGGTACAAGATTGGGCTTATAATTTGAATTTTGAACATGCTTCCAGCGACGCTGGTGCTGCTGTAACCTTGGAACCACTTTTTGAGTAGCAAGGGTTACTCACAAAATGTAAAGCATCAGAAGCACCAGGCTTGGGTCTCATTTTCACGTTAGAATATTAATCCTTTTAAGAAATTTTATTGCCATATAACAGGGAATTGATTATGCACTCCATTTTGAGAGTTTACATGGAATTAGAAAAAGACATAAAATAATGGACATAAAATGAAATATTTTTAAAGTCAGATCACTGATTTTATTATAGAATTTTTATTTAAAAAAGGAAAGTAAATCAATATATGAATGAGTCAAAATTAGACACAAACTAAATGAATTCAGTACAGTTGCAGGATACAACTCAACAAACAAAAACCAAAAACTGGTTATCTGTACACAACAGAAATGACCTATTTAAATAAAAACAAAAATAAACTCAAAAACAAAAAAACACCTTAACCAAAACAGCATCGAAACATAATCCATAGAAATAAACTTAACTAAAGAGATGGAAGATCTGTACACCAAAAACTCTAAAATGTTGATGAAGAGAAACAGCAGAAAAATTAAAGGACACCCTGTGATCTTGAACCTGGGGTAATTGATATTTGTAGTGTCCATACAAAGCAAAACAATGTACAGATCTAATATGATTTTATCAAACTCCAATGGCATTTTTCACAAAAAATACAAAAACGTGACATTTGCAAGGAACTGCAGTGACTGCAAATAACCAAAACAATTCTGAAAAAGAACAAAGCTGCAGGCATCACATTTACTAATGCCAAACTATACGACAGTAATCAACACAGTATGATACTAGCATTGAATCAGACATACAGAGTAATTAGACCGAAACAAGAGCCTACAAATAAATCATTGCATGTGTGGTCAGGTAACACTTGACAAGGAAACAAAGAACACTCAACTGAGAAAGTATAACCTCTACCATAAATGGTTGGAAAAACTGAATAAAAAGATGCAGAAAAATGAAACTTAACTCCACTCACTAAAAAAATTACCTGAAGTTGATCAAGGGCTTCAGAAGCCTTGAAACCATAGAATGACTGGGACAAAGACTTAGACATTAGGCTTGGCAATTATTTTTAGTTTTGACAACCACAGCACAAGTAAAAAGAGCAAAAAAAAAATAAAACAAACACACACAAGTGTTAATCAACCTAAATGACTTTTGCATAGCAAAGGAAACAAATAACAAAATGAAAAGGTGACCTAAGAAATGGGAGAAAATAAAATATTTGCAAACCACATAGTCTCTAAAGACCTAATATCTACAACATCGAAAGAATTCTTACAACACAATAGCAAAGAAGCATATCATTATTCAAAGTGGACAAAAAACCTCACACTTTTCCCCAAAAGGCAAAATATATAAAAACATTTCATCACCAATAATCAGAGAAATGCCTGACAAAACTGCAATGAAATATCACCTCATACTTCTTAGACTGACTACTATCAGGAAGAAAAGAGGCAAATGCTAAGTATTATGCTTTAATGGTGGGGATGTATATTGGTGCAATCATTATGAAAAACAGTAGAAGTGTCCTTCAAAAGATTAAAAGGAAACAAAAACAGGGTCTCAGAAATAGCTAAACACCATGTTCACTATAGTCAAGACATGGAAGCAACCTAAGTGTCCATGACTGAATAAATGAAAAAGATATCTCTTCACATGCACACATACATACACACACAGATTTGTTATTCAGCTCTGAGGAAAAAAGAAAGAAAACCTGTTATTTGTGACAATATGAATGAACCTGGAGAGTACTATGCTAAGCAATATAAGACAGAGAAGAGAAACACTATAAGATCTCACAAGTATGACCTAAAAAGCCAAATCCACAGAAACAGAGATTAGACTGGTGGCAGCCAAAGAGGCGTAGGATGTTGGAAAGATGAGATGTTGGCCAAAGGAAACAAAGATTCAGTTATAGGATGATTAAGTTCAAAGTACAGCATATTGACTGTATTTAACAGCACTGTATAATATAAAAGAGAACAGTCTGTCCACAAATAAAGAAATGGCAGTTTTGTGACAGTATGGAGGGTTTAACTAATGGGGCAGTGGGAATCATTGTGCTATCTAAAGATATCAACTCATCACACTGTGTGCATCTTAAATGATATATGCAACTGTACCTCAATAGAGCTGGAGATAAAAAAACATGAAAAAATGCAATAGTCATAGGAATTTTAGCTTAAAACCCTTCCAAAATACATTCCTTTAGGAAATGGCCAAACTAGTCAAAATCAATTTAGTCAGAACTCTGTAAATTAACTGAATGCTTGCAATCATCTGAGAGTTTACACCAAAAATGTGGTGAAATATCAGTAAGAACAAGCATGGTAGGTTTTTACCTTGCTCTATTCCTGTTCCTTCACCCTAGGTCCTGGTGGCCAAGAAAACCAGCATCCTAGAAGCCACTGAAAGCACAGTACATATTTCAAGATCCTTCAAAAAAACATTTTCAAGAACTCCATGGAAGTTCTTGGAAACTGCCACTTGTCGAAATTTATTTTACCTAATGAGCAGCCGATAGATTTTTAATATTTTCTCTCTGAGGCTTTTATTGAAAATGTGTGGCCATTTCTTAACACTGCAATGACTCTGTGTGATAATGGTTGAGGTAAACAAGAACCTGCTTAAATGAGATGTGCATAGAAGACTTGAAAATTTCAACATATTCTTGTCCTAATGAAAGAAGCTACATCATTTGTCAAAAATGCCATGAGAAGCTTTCTGTTATTAGAAATATTTTAATATGTTATCTACTCATTCTGAGGAAATCAGTTTATTCGTGTCTTCACGACTACATGTCCTAGAAGACTATGTGAACCACATGCCCACGGCTTTACCTACACTCAAAATAGACTGGCAAATATCCTAATCTCCCAGCTCTGACTGACGTTGAGATCCTGCACATGTGAAATGAGGACTAAGGTAGAATTGCAAAATGCCTAGCTGAGTGTGGAGGGTATGCCCCAACATAGACAGAACCATGGCAGAGTGAGACATCTCCCTGTCTTTCCCCTTGAGACACTAAGGTGAACAGCTAAAACTCAGCAAAAAGGAATTCCCCAAAATGCGTACCAGCACATCTGAGCGTGGGATCTGCACACAAGAGCTACCACAGGTCAGAACCCCGGGTGTTGGGCGGTGGACTGGGAGAAACAAAGAAGAGGCCTCTGGTAGCTGGAGCTCCCTGCAGTGAAAATGAAGAGAGGAAGGGGAGAAGGAGTGGCTGTTTTCCTGAACACCTCTGCCTGGGAGAGCTGAGGGCCCCATAGAGCCGGTTGCAAGAGATGTGAGGATGGCAGAAAAACAACAGTTTTTTTTTTGTTTGTTTGTTTCTGGTTGCAAAATGCAAATCTGAGCCACAGTCCCCATCCCACAGCCCTGAGAGTCCCTCCCTCTTACACTGCAAGACTGAACACCAAGAGGCTCAAAATGATTCTGAGTGAATGCTACCAGAACTTTCGCTAACACTGACAAAAACTGAGACTTAGGGTAGTGAGCAGAAATGAATCACTATAAGAAAAAACAAAACAAACAAAACAAAACAAAACAAAACAGCATGTTAAAGCTTGATATAAATAAAGCAAAGATCCAAGAGGCTTAGACACCACTTACTGGAAACCAAAACAAAAGTGCCTTCTTCGTAGCAGGCTAAAGAGAGATCTTTATATAAAATATCTTCCTTTTGAAAGAAAGCAGAATATGCGTCCATTAAGGCCCACGTGGAGAAAAAGACAGCCCAGTAAAGACCATGAACAACCAAGGTGAGAAGACACCTCAGAAAGCGAGAGAAAAATCTGCAGAAAATGAGCTTACAGATATAGAAATATGCAACTTAAACAACAGAGAATTCAACATGGTAATTTTAAAATAACTCAGTGACATCCAAAATCGTCAAATCAAAAATTTCAGGAAATGAAAAAAAAATTACCTAGATGAGCATAATGAGTTCTTTAGAGCAAGAAGACTAAAACCCTCAGAAAGAATCAAATAGAACTTCCAGGGATGTAGAACACACGGCAAGAGATAAAAAATAAAATAGCAAGCTTGGGAAGTAGCGTCCACGAAATCGATGAGAGGATCAGTGATATTGAAGGCAAATCTAGAGATAAATCAGAAGAAAGAAAGTGAAGAATGAAAAATGAGGAAAGAGAAATTCAAGAACTAGCTGATACCATCAGGAGAGGAAACATAAAAATAATGGGCATTCTCCAAGTGGAGGAAAAGGAGCAGAGACTAGAAAGCATTTATCAGACAAATAGTGGACAAGAATTTTCTAAATCTAAGGAATGAGCTGGAGCCTGGAATTCAAGAAGTTAACAGAACACTCACCGTTCTCAACCAAAAAAAGGCCTTTTCCAAGATACACTGTATGAAAATTATCAAAATCAATGATAAGGACAGAATTCTCAGTGCAGCTAGGGAAAAGAAGAAGGTAACCTATAAAAAAAAAAAAACATATTAGATTATCATCAGACTTCACAGCACAAACCTTACAAGCCAGAAAGGAGTGGAATCAAATATTCAAACTATTACTTGAAAGGAACTACCAGCCAAGAATAATGTATCCAGCAAAGCTCTCCTTTAAATATGAGGGAGAAATAAAGAGCTTCCCAGACATACAAAATTTAAGAGAATTCTCCACTATGAGGCCTGCATTACAGAAAATACTGAAAGGGGTCAACACACCTAAAACAAAATGACAAACAACAACAACAACAAAAAGCAAAAACATAATGAGGAGTAAGGTGACTAGCAGGCAGATAGAAGCAGAGAAGTGAAACCCTTATTAAGAGCAGGGTATTATTCACAGTGGTCAGGACATGGAAGCAATCACAGTGTCCTATGATAGTTGACAGGATAAAGAAGTTGTGGCACATTTATACAATGGAATATCACTCAGCCGTAGGACAAGATGAAAGATAGCCATTTGCGACAACATGATGGGCATCTAGATACTCATGCTAAGTGAAATAGGCCAGAATAACAAAGTACAAAATCACATGATATCACATATATGTGGGATATAACACAAAAAGCAACAAATGAACAGGACAAAGAGACTCAGGGACAAGGATAATGAAGCAGTGGTTACCAGAGTGAAGGGGTTGAGGGAAGGGAGGAGAGGTGGATGAAATTAAGAAGGTCCAATATAGGGGTTTTGGAGGATGGGGAAGTGGGTAAAGGGGATCAAAGAAATGGTAACTGAAAGAAACTGGACTTTGGGTGGTAATCACACAATAGAACATACAGATGTCATGTTATCACATACACCTAAAAGTTATATGATTGTGTTAACAAACATTACCTGAGTATACTCAATAAGAAAAACAGAATATAATAAACTTAAACAATAAGAAGTGATATGCTATATAACAAGATAGTGATGTTTAGCATACATAGGGATAAGCTGAGAAAATAATGAATGAATAGAGAAGGACTCAAAGATCCAAATTTGCAATGGCCAATGGAGATAAGGCATGCACAGACCTACATGGACTAAGTGTGTGTGTGTTTGTGTGTGTGTGTGTGTGTGTGTGTGTGTGTGTGTGTCCGTTGCATATAGTAAATATAAGCCAAACATTCAAAATTGAAGAACATCACATAAAACAAGAAGGACCAGAGGGAAAACCTTCAACACCCCCTCCCCTCTACCAATAAAAGACACACAAGATCAAGGAAGTAATGGAAACACCAAACTACCAGAAAGAAAAACATAAAATGGTTTTAGGAAGACCTCGTTATCTCAAAAATCAACCTAAATGTAAGTGGATTGAGCTCACCAGTAAAAAGGCACAGACTGGGCCAAAAAAAATAAAAATTAAAATAAAATAAAATAAAAACAAAAACAAAACAAAACAAAAAAACAAACAACTTATCCTGCCTCCAGGAGACACATCACAGTTCTAAGGACAAATACAGACTCAAAAACTGAAACTTTACAAAAGGACATTTTAAGCAAATGACATTCAGAGACAACTAAGAGTAGTCGTACTAATATCAGACAAAATATATACTTCTAAATAAAAAAAAGATAAGAAAATATACTGAGGGGCCCTTCATAACGACAAAAGGAAACATGCACCAAGAAGACATAACACCTGTTAATGCCTGTGCTCCCAATTGTGGAGCTTGAACATGTAAACAATTACTAACAGAACTAACGGGAGAAACAGACCAAAAATTATTGTAATAAGGGAACTAAATACCCTACTGTCAGATATGTATGGACCATCCAAACAGAAAATAGAAAAGGTATGACATCCGTAAATGGCACATTAGACCAAATGCACATAAGTGACCTTTATGGAGCTCTTCCACACCAAAATAGCTGCTTATACGTTTTTCTCTAATGCACATGAAACATTCTCAAGAATCAACCACATGTTGAAACACAGAGACAGAGTCAACAAATAGAGGAAGGTTGCAATCATGCCAACCATATTCTCTGATCATAATCTTTTGAAACTAGAGATCAACTGCAAAAAGAAAGCAGGAAGAAACACAAATACGTGGAAATGAACAACATGCTACTGAAAAATGACTGGGTCACATAAGAAATAAAAAGAGAAGTTATGAAATTCATAGAAATGAATGAGATTGATAGAACAACATATCAAAACTTTAGAGCATGGCAAAAGTGGTCATGAGAGGAAAGTTCCTATCATGACAAGCCTATCTCCAAAAATCAGTCTGAGCCCAAATAAACAACCTGACACTTCAACTTAAAAAACTAGAAAAGAAAATAAATAAATGAAGCCTAAAGTCCACAGAAGGAAAAACATAATCAAATTAGAGAAGAAATAAATGAAATTGAGAACAAAAATAACAGAAGAAATAAATGCAACAGAGAGCTGGTTTTAGAGAACGTTAATGAAATTGACAAGCTACTGGCTAGTCTCACTAAAGAAAAAAGAGAAAGGGCACAAATGAACAAAATCAAGAGGAAAGAGAGAAAATTATGACTGACAGTGCAGAAATACAAAGGATCATGTAAGAATACTGTGAAAAAATATATAACACTAAATTTAAAACCTAGAAGAAATGGACCAGTACTTAGTAAAATACATCTTCCAAGGCTGAATCACGAAGAACTGTCTCATCTAAGTAGATCGACGAGCAGTATGAACATTAAAACAATTCCCAAAAACCTACCAAAAAGTAAGAGACCAGGAAAACATGGCTTCACCAGTGAATTCTACCAACATTTAAAGAAGATTTAATACCTATTCTTCCAGAACTCTTTCTAACAAATGGAGGGGAGCAAAATTCCAGACTCCTTTTATGAGACCAATATTAACTTGATATCAAAACCTGCTAAAGATAACACACAAAAAGAAAACTACAGACAATATCTCTCATAAAGACTGATGCAAAAATCCTAAATACAATACTTGTGAACCAAATACAGCAACATATTAAAAAGATTACATGCTACGATCAAGTGGCCTTCATCCCAATGGCACAGGGATGGTTCAACATATGCAAATCTATTAATGTGATTTGCCACATAAACAAAATAAAAATAAGAATCATGTAGTCATATCAAAAGATGAAAAAAATAAAATAAATAAAAAACCTCTGCAAACATACAGCATCCATTTGGGATCAAAATACTTAACAAAATCAGAATGGAAGGAAAGCACCTTAATGTAATAAAGGCTATCTGTGAGAAACCCTCAGCCAACATTATACTTAAGGGTGAAAAACTAAAAACCTTCCCTCTCAGATCAGGAACAAGGCAAGTCTGTCCACTAATGCCACTCTCATCCAATATAACATTAGAGGTTCTAGCACGTGCAATCAGACACGAGAAAGCTACAAAAGCCATTCAAATACAAAACTATGAAGGCAGACTGTCACTATTTGCAAAGGACGTGATTCTCTCCCCAGAAAACCCTAAATAGTCCACAATAATAGGACTAGAAAATATAAATAAAAACCAGTAAAGTCTCTGGATACAAAGTCAACATTAAAAACCCATAGCATTCCTATACTCTAATAATGAAGTGTCAGAAAAAGAAGTGGAAAAAAATAATTCCTTCTGTAATTGAAACAAAGAGATTAAAATACTTAAGAATTTACCGAAACACACAAGAACCTATATAATGACGATTATGAGACCCTATTTAAAAAAAAAAAAAAAAAACTGACGAAGATATAACAAAATAGAAAGATAATGTGTTCTTGGATTGGAACAATCAGCATAGTTAAAATGACAAGTTTATCGAAAGCATTATACAGATTTAATGCAATCTCCATTAAAATCCCATTGGTAGTTTTAAAAGAAACAGAACAAAAAAATCATCAAATTTGTATGGAAGTACAAAAGACCCTGAATTGCCAAAGCCATGCTGGGAAAAAGAATGAGACTAGAGGTTTCACTCTGCCTGACTTCAGATTATGCTACAAAGCAACAATAATCAAAACAGCTTGGTATTGGCAGCAAAGCAGACAAACGGACCAGTGGAACAGATTCGAGAGTCCAGAAGTGAACCCATATTTACATGGGCAAATAATTTTTGACGAAGAAGCCAAAAACATACAGTGGAAAAGGAAAGCCTCTTCAATAATTGGTGCTGGAAAAACTGCAAAGCCACCTGAAAAAGAATGAAAATATAGGCTGTTGTCTATCATTGCATACCAAAATACTAAATGCACAATATATTAAGAACCGGAATATGAGACCTGAAACGAGAAAATGTATAGAAGAAACCTAAAAACTAAACACAAGGATCTTAGACTTAAAAAGGATTTTATGAATATGATCCCAAAGACAAGAAAAATGAGAGTAAAATAGTAATTAATAATTAATAATAATAATAAATAATATATGACTGAGTCTATATCAAACTAAAAAGTTTCTGCTCAGTAAAATAAACCATCAACAATGTAAAGAGACAGTCATCCAATGAGAAAATATATTTCCAAACAACACCTCTGATAAGAGCCTACTATTGAAAATATACAAAGAACAAACACAGCTCAACACCAACAATAGTAACAACAACAACAACAAAAGAAAACAATCCAAACAAAATGTGGGCAAAAACCCTGAGCAGACACTTCTCCCTAGAAGACATACAAGTAGACTACAAACACATGAAAGAAGCTCAATATCACTAGCTATTAGGTTCATGAAAATCAAAAACACATCTCACACCTGTTAGAATAGCTATAATCAACAGGAGAAATAAATAACAATAAAGATTGGAGAGAATGTGGAGAAATAGGAACCCTCATACACAGCTGGTGAGATTGCAAATTGGTACAGCAACTATGGAAAACTCTGTGGATGATTCTCAAACAATAAGAACTGATCTACCATATGATCCAGCAATCCCACTCCTGGATATTTACCCCAGGAATTTGACAACACACATCTATAAGGATATTTGCACACTGATGTTCATAGCAGCATTATTCACATTGGCACAGACATGGAAGCTTCCAAAGTGCCCTGCAATAAATGATTGCCTAAGAAGCTGTGGTACACACACACACACACACACACACACACACACACACACACACACGTACGTACACACACATACATACATACACACATACATACATATACTCACACACACATGCATACATACATATACATATATGTGTGCATGTATATATAAAAAATATATGTGTATATATATAAATACACACACACACACACACACACACACACACACACACACACACACACACACACACATATATATATATATATATATATATATATATATATATATATATATATATATATATTATGGAATATGACTAAAATGCTGCCATTTGTGACCCCATTGATGGACCTTGAGATAATCATGCTAAATGAAATAAGCCAGACAGAAAATGCTAAAAATTTCATATCATTTATATGTGGGGTATAAACCTAAAAGCAACAAATGAACAGGACAGACAAGCAGAGACTCGTGGATATGAACTATAGACTAGGGGTTACAGGGGACTGTAGGGTAGTGGTCACTAGAGGGGTTGGGGAGGGGGGAGGAGTTAGATGGTGTACAAGGTTCTAATATAGGGGGTAGAGGGAGGGTGAACTGTGTAAAGGGGATTAAATATATGGTAGCTGAATGAAAATGGACTTTGGGTGGTAATCACATAATAGAATATACAGATGTCGAGTGATAATGCATATCTGAAAATTATTTGATTGTATTAACTAATGCTACCCCAATTAACCTCATTAAAAAAAAATAAGTGTGATGTCTTTTTGGTGCATAAGTGCCTTCATCTCATAAATTTCCAGTTAGAATGCAATCATTTTTATTATGCTCCGTATGTTATACTGACACAAATGAAAGCATGACTTAGTAAGAAGTACAAGTTAAGCATTGTAAAGTTTTCATGTCTTCTAAGAGTTTTTGTGCCTGCCTTTTGTGGGTTAAGGGGATGAGGTTTTGCTCAGCATCTTAAAGTCCTTATGAGAGTTAAGGAGCCACCTATTTTGTGAGTCTTTTCATTGGAAAAGCCCCAGGTACTTCTATACTTGCTCTTCTGGGACCCTGGTGACAAGGATACAGGCATAAGACCCAAGACAGGATAATCACAAACTCTCGTTGAAGATCTGAGTCTTGGGCAAACAATGCAGAGATGCTAGAATCATTCAGAGTTCATTCTGTCATAGGTAGTGGTGGCCTCTAGTATCTAGTGACCAAAGATGGTGCTAGTGGTGATGGTGACAGTGGCAGTATTTAGTACCTAGCACTGACAGCACCTTAATCAGGCCAATAGTATCCTGCATGCCAGTTGTTCCTGCCCACCTGAACAAACTCTATGCTCCAGCCCTGCCTCCAAGAGCAACCTACTATCACCCCCCAAAAAGCCTTTTCCTAAGTCAGAAGGAGATGATGTCTTTACTTGCAACTACAAACTCTGAATGGTGCAAAGTGAGATTGTGTGTTATAGATTATCTAGTGCAAGCTTATTGTGAATCATCACATAAATGCAGGCAAATGGCATTATACCCCTCTTCACACTTTCACGTCAGTCAGCATAGGCTAAGTCATACCATGGTAAAACATGACCACTTCCCCAAATCTCAGTGGCTTACAAAAACAAGGATTTATTTCTCACAATAATGTCTAATAGGGATCAGCTGTGGTTCCATTTTCTGTCATCTTCCATGTGGACACAAGCTGATGAACCTGACTAATGTAGTCACTCCTGTCTGATATAATGCCGGTCTCCTTGGTTGAGAAAAACAACTAGGTGGCTCTTCCAGCCCCAAACCGAAGGGACATACATCATTTCCATCCATATGTCATTGGACAAACCATGTCACACCCTGAGATGGACCATACTTCTAAAGTCACATGGCAAATCTGATCTGACTGCTGTGGGCTTCTAGAAGACCCCTGAAAGGGTCTTCACATGTTTGATCAATGATAAAATCTGACATACCTCCTATAATGCAGGGCATTGTTTCACTAATTAGGTAAGTTTCAAATTCTATAACCTGAATGAAATTAAATTATATTGAGAAAATTACTTTTCTGGAGGTCGGACTTGCAACATTAACAATAGTAACACTTGATCCAGTTACTGTAGTTAGATGCAGTGCTTCCACAGTGTGAGGTGGACTATGCAGAACAGACACATTATGCATTCACAATGAATTCCACTCTCACTTGGAGTAAAAATCTATTTTGCAAATTACATTAAGCATCTACCATGCCCACAGTTAACCATGGGCTTTGAGGGATACCAGCCTAACACGATGGGTAACGGGAAAAAACATGGCCACTGCAATATAAAGCAGTGATAACAAAGAAGAGAGACAGAATAGAGAAAATTCATCAGGTGAGGGAAGCGTGAAGCACCCCAGCCTAGGAACCGTGTGAGGAAGTGACTATTTAATCACAAGCCCTTTGATTCAGAAGCAGTCATTTTATGCCAGAGGCTATATGTTTGCCAGGAGAAATGAAGGGGAGAAAAAAACTGAACCAATATATTTCTAAGAATTCTGAACTTTCGTTATAGTAATGAAATTGAACTGAAGTCACCTTTGCCAATGAACTTAAGAATCAGGGAGACAATATTCCTATTTACTTTTTGTTAAAAAAATTGTGTGATTTTCTTACAGATAAGCGTAGTGTTTTTCCACTTTCAAAATTTTTTTGCAGATGGGTAACCAAAAATTATTTTTGCTACAAAAGTTTGAGGAAGCGTAATTCTGACATAAGTAAATGTTAATTTACATATACAAAGTTAGTTAAACCTGCTCTTTACATGAAGTTCAGTAGAGTTCCTTGCTTATTAAACTACGATTTACTTCTTGAGGTTAAAAAAAAATCCACATGAAATGAACAAAGCACAAAAGGCCACATAGTGTATGATTCTTTTTATATGAAATGTCCAGGATATGCAAATCTACAGACAGAAAGTAGATTAATAGTTGCCAGGGGCTGGGGAGACGGTTATTGGGAAGGGACTTTTCACAGGAATTGTTTATTTTGGGGGGTGATAAACATATTCTGAAATTAGGTAACAGTGATGGTTGAACAATTTTGTGAATATACTCAAGACCACGAAATGGAAACAAAAACAAACAAATGTACATGAGCTTAAAAACTCATAAGTTTTAAACAATTTTTATGTAGATGATTTGCAGATGATTATTTCCAGACTCACTGAGAATCACTGACAGACAGCCAAGTACAGTGTGTCATGCATAGATAATTAAATTAATAATAATAATAAAATCAAACAACTCTTTCAATTATTATCATTATTAAATACTTGCAGTGTTTTCTGGCAAGAAAAACAATGAAAAAAATAAATTTTATTTTTGATGTGCATTTCCTTTTTTATTTCTACTGAAAATGCTATTGAGTATTAAAATGGAAGGCAATGCACAAAAATGGGAAAGCTTATAAGACAAGTGGACAATTATTTATATCTGAGAGTTTGAGCATATAGGCTCTAAGACATTATATTTTATCTGATGCTCCCTCAAATATACTAAATGGGGAAGAAAAGCTCAAAAGTATTCTAGGGGGAAAAAATGGTGTCTCTTATAAATCTCCATTCTTTTCACTTTCAAATTATTCTCTCTTTTGTAGACGATATTTGCTCCCTCTACACTTCTTTGAAATCCTTTATGAAAATGGCAAATATGTAAAGTCCGCTATATTTTCTAGGAAATATATTTGAAACCAAATTTATATACCTATAGTCTTCAAATTCATTAAAAAATGTTAACAAATAAATAGTCCTTTAAACACTGCATATTTTTATAGCTTAAAATTTAAGTATTTTAAAATAATTTCTCAGAATACCAGATAAACTACATGCATGACACAAGAAGTTTTGCCAAGTTTCTCTGTATTAAAAACAGATTAATATGTGTTCCCTGTAGCAACTCATATCAGGTGTTCCTGGAAGATCTCACCATCAGACGGAGGAAGGCACAGCACATGGTCAAGGTCAAGCTAATATACAATATACTCCTGTCACGGAAAAACACCAGCCACAATTTTAAAAAGGTTGAAACTTGTGTACAAGCATCAGGAAGACTGGACTTTCTGGAAGCAAACTGATATCCAAAAACCAGCCAACCAACAAAAACAACAAAAACACAAAACCTCACCTATTTGATTATAAGATAGCTCTGGCTTTGTCTCTGTGCACCCTTGAGCTAGTAACAATCTCTCTCAGCTTTAGTCCTCACCTTTAAGATGCTGGCAGGGACTCTTAAAGATTAAATGAGACACGTTTTATAAAGTGCCAGGAATCTAGTGAATATGGCCATGGAACATCTTCCTGCCTAGCTAACTTCAGCTCAAGACTGACTTGAAGGGTCACAGCCCCTGGGAAGCCCTCCATGATGCCCCCAGGGCTGCTGAGCCCCTGTTTCTTTAGTTTCTTCAAATCTCAAATGACTGTTGCTTACAGGGTATTGTTGTTTGCCATGCATCTGTGGGTCCTGAGGCCTCCAATAGCATCTTGCTCATCTCTCTATCCCCAGCACCTGGCAAAGTGTAAACTGAAGTGCAAACATTACTGCCTTTCTGATAACACAGAGCTCTGCGATATTAAATTTTTCTTTTTATTCATTTTTCACAGAATGTATTTTACACATTTTATATTGAGAGAAGAAATGCAAAGGAAAAGGCCTGCAGAAAAGACTGACTCAGTCACTTAAAGCTCATTCACAACTCTTCTCTCTCCCTCCCGCCCAGTGCTCTCCAGGTAACATGTTTTCCCATAGCTCCGTCCGCCACCTCAAGGACTCTCCAGCTCACATTTCTTGATTCGTAGGCTGCTATCCAACTAACGCTCTTATCTCTGTAGTCATGTAGGAGTAACAAGACTGTAAAACTACTTGTTAAGTTACAATTAGAGCTCAGCCTTCAGGTGAGAATCCTCTGAACAGGTGCTGGCATTAATGAGTGTTGCTTCCTACTTATAGCCTCAGTGTCCTGTGTCTCCTTTCCAGACTCCTTTAGCAGTGCTGATAATGTCAAGGTCACAAGAGAAACGACCAATAAGACCCTTACAGCCTCCTACCTGAAGCTCGCCCCCCACCCGGAGTTGTGAAGCACAAGTGAAACCTCAGACAAAGAAATCACGTGCCCCTTGCATGGACACTGAGAGGGTAATGAGCTGTAAAGAATCTTACCAAGGGAGATCGTGCTTTCAGTCTGTTGAATGCTCCGCTGGAAAAAGTCCTTTTCCTCTAGCAAACTTGTCTCAGCACACAATTTCCTCCATTGGGTGTTGCTTCTTGCAACAATACTAAACATCATTTTAAGAAGTGACATACAAACACCCTAATAGGATAAAGCCAAGACAAGCATTTATAAAAAACAAAGTATGCCATCACACAAGTCTTCAAACATTAATGCACTTTAACTTTCCTAATTTGACAATGCATTCATGAAGCAATGTGTAGACAACCAGTTTCAGCAAGGAAAATAAAGAACACGTTAAGCAGACATGACTATCCTATACGCTCTATTAGGTAAGAATATTACAAACATTACGACAGTGGTAACAGTGGAGCTGGAGAGTGTTGCACATTCTCTGAGCTCCGATTCAAGAACCATGAAAAGAATGGTAGAATTTCCACCCCTTTCCAAGGCCACCGCCCTTGTGGCCTGCAGAGGTCAGCCCTTGCATCTCCCTGTGCTCGTGGACTGGTTTGGTAATCCTCTGGTGCAGGATTCCATTTGAAAGCTTTGTAGAATGGATCAATGAGGATAAACTCGAAGTATTTGTATGTGTAATCCTCACTGACCATGTAAGAATTCTGAACTCTCAGAGCCCACAGTTGGTGTCCGGCTTGCTCCTCAGCAACGGACTGAAGGCTTCAAGCCAACGTTTGCCATTTAACACTGCGATGGACAGGCTTGCTGTAGGTTGCATCATAGGAATCCGATATATGACACCATCCTGCTTGGCGTGGTATCCCAGCCTGTGGGCTTTATCGAGGGACGCTGTGGAATGCACAAAGCTGGTGGTGTAGCCAGCAGTACAGTGGGCATAGAAACTGCATTATATCAGGCTGCTTCTTCCTCCTTAGCTCCTGGATGTACTTGTAAGCGCCTACCTTGCTTTACCTGATGGCTGCATCCTGATGCAAAGGCTGGAAACTTAATTTTAAATAATGCAAATGAGATTACATGAGGTTTTGTTCACTTCTCCCCTCAAATTGGTGGCTCTTATGGAAGCAAGGTGCCCTCCTGAATCTGGGTCCTTACAGAAATACCTCTGAGACAGAAAAAGATCTGAGTCAAATCTTTTGCATTTACTGGTTAGTTATAAACATCAAAGCAATCTGACCTAAACAGATGAAGGCCCAGCCCTTGCTTGCAAAGGCAGCAAGAGCACGCTGCCTGTCAGCGGCAGGCTTCCTGACTGCTACTTCAAACGGGAACAGGGAATGAAAGGGGCCTCTGATCCCAGAAGGGGCTTGGGGAAGAGGAAGAGCTTCAACTGTACTCACTTTTTATCTAAAAGAAGTTACACGGACAGAGGGCGAGTGACATGGGGAAATCCATGAAGAGAATCCTTCTACATTCAGGGCTAACAAGTGATGTCTGTGCCAAATGCTGAGCTACACCCTGTAACCATGGCAAGTGAGAACCATGCGGAATTTCTGTGTTTTTGTTATTCTTTAGTGAGGGCCATGGATAAAAAATGTGAGGCTGGTTGAATCTTAGGAAACATTATTTGCAATATTACTGAAAGAACGACGAGGACACACTGACTGGTCACCGGAGAAGTTCCGTTTATTGTTGGGCTGCTCGTATCTTTTATAGGGGTGCAAGGGGGAGGGTAGGCTTGAGGCGCTATGTGGAGGGTTGTGATTGGTTCGGGTTTTAGGACGGGGGAATTTACTGAGGTAGGACGGTCTGATAGGGCCGTTCATGGTGCCGGCGGGAACCAGGTATTCTGGAAGAGAAGCCGGAAAGGCGCCATGTTCATGGGGGGGGGGGGACCGGCTGTTAGGTTTAAGGCATTACATTCCTCCCTTTTTCCTCTTTGTGGGACAAGGGTCGATCGGGTCTCTCTGGCTGCTTCCTGCTGAACGGGGGAGGGAGTGTGAGGATAGGGAGGAGTCCTTTTATGAGTCCCCAGAGGAGCATGGTAAAAACTAGGATTTCATGCGGGTGGAGATCCATGAAGGTTCCCTGGAGCCAGAGGGTGTGGATTTGTTGGCCCTATTGGTCATCTGAGCTAATCGGGTTGAGTAGCCAGGAGTCTGGGCGAGGGCTGTCAGAAACAAATGCCAGCGGGGTGTCGGGTCCATTTTAGTAGGAGGTCAGTTGTGTCTTCACGGAGTAGGCGAGATCTTCTGTGGCCAGCAACTGATAGTTCCTGAGAAGCTGGTTGAAAGTTTGGTTAGAAAATTTTCCTATTTGGTTCTGGAAAAATTTTATAAGACAAGGTAAGAAGAGGCAAGTTATGAGGATTATGGCTAAGGGTCCTAGAATTGGCCACATCCAAGTGAGTAAGGGGTTTTGAACAAAGGAGGAAAATGGGTTGGGTGTAGGATTGTTTCGGAGGCCGGAGGCTAGGTCAGTGAGCTTGAGGACGTTGGTCTCTACTAGGCCCGATTCGTTAATGTAGTAGCAACATTCTTCCCTGAGAAAGATGCAAGTGCCTCCCTTTTCTGCAGTGAGAAGGTCTAGTGCTCTGCGGTTTTGGAGGGTAACTTTGGCCAAGGTTATTAACTGTCTCTGTAAGGAGGCTAAAGATGCCACAGTACAGGTAAGGGCCCCTCGAGTCTGGTGTTGATATCCTCAACTGCCCATAGGGTGTGTCCTAGAGCCCCTCCCGACATCCCTGCCCCTGCAACTGATGCCGTAAGAGAGATCCCTGCTAGTACGGGGAGGAAGGCAGCCCTTTTTTGTCTGGTAGGTGGGTGGAAGAGATAAAATAATTCCGAGGGGGGTTAGAGGATAAGCTGAGGCACAATGGTGACTAGGAGGCATGGACTGGAGGTATTGGGTAGGACAGAGAAGAGTGTCCCGTTGCACCAAAAGAAGGTACCTGGTGGAGCAGTTGTGGTGTTCTGTATAGTGGAGTTATAGTCACAGTGAAAGGGAGAGGGGGAGGAGGAGGCAGTAAAATAGCAGTGGCGTGGCAGGGTGTGGTTGAGGTCGTCGTGAGGTTCCCATAGGGGGACGTTTGGGAGATCAGGAGGAGTGGTGTTATTTGAGTTAAGGGTGGTTAAGGAGACGTTTACGGGGACAGCCGCTAAGAGTGGATGCTGAAGGGAAGCACAAAGGAAACAGTTGTTTGGAGAGGCAGAGGGGAGTGTGTGGTTGATAAAGGTGACTGTCTCAGAGATAATTTGTAGCCAGCTAAGAATGGAATTACTCGGGGAGGAGAAAGAGGCTGATCCTGAGGGGGTTTGTTCTAACTGGGAGGACAGTTGTTCCTCGTCGTTATGTGAGATATCACTGGAGACAAGGGAGATGGTTCCATGGAGGGGGACATAACTTCAGGAAATGGAGAAAGTTCCCCAGGGCATAGGGGACCAACCGCAATAAAAGGTATACGTGCGGGGAGAAGTCCATTTTGTATCCCAAGGGTCATTGATGGTGAGGAAATGGTTTTTAGAGTCCCAAGAATGACCCCTTAAAATGCTACCTGAATAGTTAAGATAATGAATAGAGCAGGAGGAGTAGGCACAACCAACATAGGTCTCAGACCACCAATTGCAGTAGTCCCTGGTTTGGTCTGAGGGTGAGCATAGGTAGGGGATGGAGGAGTGGCCTGTGCACCAAGTGGTCAGTGTGCCGGATATAGGAATGTTGACTCGTGTGGAACACCCCCTAAGGAGGCAGTCCTGTTGTCCGGCTCGGCGGGTAGTGCGGGTGGATTTGTCGGAGTAGGTTTCGAGTACTGTGAACCTCCAGACATGTGAGAGAGCGGGGTCACCCTTCAGAGATAAAGTGAATAGCGCGAGAAGGAGGAGAAGGATCATTCCTGTATGGGAGATAAGGATGGGAGGCGAGATAAGCGGAGTTTGAGTGGATTTGAAGGATGTGGAGTGCACTGGAAGCAATCCGATGTCGGGTGATGGTGGTCGTTAGGGTCGGACATTGAGGCTGATGGTCCGGTATAGGGTTTTAATCTGGAAATGTGAATCCAGGGAGTAACTTGATTATTTGGGAGTGAGAGTTTCGCCGCGGAGGGGGTGGCTAATATGACTGGGTATGGGCCTTCCTATCTGGGCTGTAAAGGTTCGCAATTGTCAGGGTGTGAGAAAAAAACAAGATCCCCAGGATGTACCAAAACAGAGTTGGATGAAGATTGTGGATTGGGGAGTAGCCAGTCCAAGTGTGTCCAGAGTTCTGAGTGTAGGGAGGACAAGAGAGGTATGGCCAGACTAGAGGGGATGCGGTTGTGTTTGGGAATTATGCCCGGGGGAAGAGGGGTTCGACCGTACATGATTTCAAATGGGGAGGGATTGGTTGGCTTTTTCGGAAGAGCCCTTAGTCTGAACAGGGCCAAAGGAAGGAGTTTTGTCCAATCTAAGTGAAGATCAAGGGATAGTTTGGTTAAGGCTTCCTTTAATGAGCGGTTTGTCCTTTCCACTTTGCCTGAGGCCTGGGGTCAGTAGGGGCAATGTTAATGCCAAGGGGGAGAAAGTGCATGGGAGAAGGACCGAATTATGTTTGCAGTGAATTCCGGACCATTGTCAGACTGGATGGAGGAAGGCATCCCAAACCATGGGAGGATCTGGGAAAAAAGGGTATTGGCCACAGTGGAGGCCCATTTATTGGTGGAAGGGAAGGCCTCAACCCAACCTGAAAAGGTGTCAGTGAATACTTGGAGATAGTGGTAGCGTTTAACGGGTGGCATGTGTGTGAAATCTATATGCCAGTCCGTGGCAGGGGTATTACCTCGCGCTTGTTGGGAGGGATATGGCTTGGGAGTGCTGGGGTTGGTGCATTGACAGATTACGCATTTTTGTGATACGTTCTGGAGGATGGCTTTGTCGGTGGGTAGTAATGGGAAGAAAGCTTGTAGGAAATGGGATAGACTTTGTGGATTAGAGTGAAAAAGGTCGTGGAGGAGATGAAAGAGAGAGCTCTTGGCTTCTTGTGAAAGCTCCTCTGGAGAGAAGAGAGAAAGGGCTAGGGTGGGGTTGTTATTGTGTGTTGGGGCATTGGTGAGGGCTGCAGCTCGAGCCGCTTGGTCGGCCTTTTGGTTCCCCTGTGTGATGAGGGACTGATCCTTTTGGTGAGCTTTACGATGAGATATTCCTAGTCGGGTTGGGAGTTGTGCGGCCTCAAGGAGTTGGGTAATAAGGGTCGAGTTGGTTATGGTGTTACCTCTGGTGTTTAAAAGTACTCTCTCCTTCCAAATGGCAGCGTGTGACAGGAGGGTGTAGAAAATGTATTTGGAGTCTGTGTACAAGTTAAGAGTTTTTCCTTCAGCTAGTGTACAGGCTCTAGTGGCCGCGATGAGCTCAGCCTGTTGATTAGTGGTGCCGGATGGTAATGGGCATGCCTCGATGTTTGAGGTGAGGGAGACTATTGCATATCCGGCGAAGTGCCTGTCATTCTGTGTAAAAGAGGATGCGTCTGAAAACCATGTAAGGTCGGCCTCCGGTAGAAAACCCTCTGAGACAGAGGTCCGGCAAGGGATGATATTTTGGAGAACCTCAAGGCAGTCATGGGTGGGGGTTGTAGGGTGACCCGGTGTAGGTAGGAGAGTGGCAGGATTTAGGGGTGGACAGGGGAGAAAGGAGAGGGAGGGATTTTCTAAAAAGGAGCAGAGTAAGGCAAGCACTCGGGATGGGGGCAACGAATGGAGAACTTTGTATGCCAAGAGATCTTTAAGGTGGTGAGGTGAGAGTATAGTTAAGGGAGCCCCGAAGGTCAGTTTGGAAGCTTCCTTTTGGAGAAGATGTCCAGCTGCTAAGGCCCTGAGACGGGGGGCCCACCCACGTACTGTTGGATCTAATTGTTTTGATAAGTAGGCGACAGGGGCAAAGGATGGGCCATGAACCTGTCCTTGGACCCCTAGAGCTTGTTCCTCTCTTTCATGTATGTAGAGAGAAAAAGGTCTAGATAGGTCTGGAAGGTGTAAATCTGGGGCCTCAAGTAAGGCCTTGCGCAATTTGGTAAAGGTAGAATGGGGGGAAGACAGCAGTGGTTCCGCGGAGTCGCCCTTGGACAGATCGTAGAGAGGACGGGCCAGAAGGGAGAAATTAGGAATCCAGGCTCTAAAATATCGCGCTAGTCCAAGGAAGGAGAGTATTTCGCTCTTTGTTGTGGGGATGGGGAGGTCCTGGAGTTGATTTTTTCTGTTTACTGTGATAGCCTTCTGATGGGGGGAGAGTTGGAATCCAAGATAAGTTACGGAAGGAAGGGAGATTTGAGCCTTGGAGGGGGAAACCCAGTAACCTCTATCTGCTAAGAGGTTAAGGAGATCTGCTGTATCTGCTTGTGATTGGTCCCAGGACGGGCTGCAAAGTAGGAGATCATCAACATATTGGAGAAGGGTTGACTGTTTGTGAGTGGGATGAAAAACCGTGAGATCCTGTGCCAAGGCCTGTCCAAAGAGATGAGGGCTATCCCGGAAACCCTGGGGTAGGACAGTCCAGGTGAACTGTTCGGAGTGACAGGTGTATGGGTCAGTCCAGGTAAAGGCGAAGAAATCTTGGGAGGGTGGGTCGAGGGGGATGGAAAAGATGGCATCTTTGAGGTCGAGGACGGAAAAATGGGTGGTAGACGCCAGGATTTGTGACAGGAGGGTATATGGGTTAGGAACCAGAGGGTGAATGGGAACGACCCATGAATTTATAGTCTGGAGATCCTGGACCAGCCGGTAAGTGCCATTAGGTTTTATGACCGCAAGGATTGGAGTGTTAAAGGGGGAGCTGGCCTGACGGATATAGGCCTTGCTGAGGAGATCAAGGACGATGGGTTGAAGACCCGCTAAGGCTTTGGTGGATAGGGGATATTGAGGCTGATTTATGTATTTAGTGGGGTCCTTTAGTTTAATGGAAATGGGAGGGCAGTGAGCTGTGGAGGGGTTTTGTGTGTCCCAAACAATGATGTTTATGGGTATTTAAGAATGGGAGTAGGAGTATCCTCTCTGTCCATTGTAAGGGCGAGCAAGAAGGGGGTGGTGGATGGTGAGGAGTTGGAAAGGGAGATGGAAACTTTTCATAAGGAGAGAATGTTCCTCCCTAATAGAGGGACGGGACATTGTGGTATAAGTAGGAATGAGTGTGCAAAGGGGTGGGGAGTGCCATGTACATGGCAGGTTAGTGGAGGTGTTTTGAGGGGATATGTCCTTATCCCTCCTACCCCGACAATAGGAGAGGTGCTAAGTGTGGTAGGGCCCCGAAGCTCCTGCAGAACCGAGAAAGTGGCTCCGGTGTCCAAGAGAAAGGAAATGGGGCGGCCTTCCACATCTATTATAACCCTGGGTTCACTCTTGGTTATGTTGATTGTCGGGGAGGACCCAGGGCCCCGTCAGTCCTCCTCAGCTACCCCCAACAGTGGTGGTTAAGATGTTGGGAGTTTTGGGGGCTGGAAAGATCCCTCCCCGCTTCGGGCGAGGGGGCACTCGGAGCCCCAATGTCCCCGTTGTTTGCATTTGGGACATGGTGTAGTGGGTTGTCGGGGTGATGGACAAGCCCGAGACCAATGTCCGACCTTGCCACACTTGAGGCAGGCTCCAGGGGGATTGTGGGACGGGCGGATGGCCAGGGGGTGGCTTAGTAATTACTTGTGCCAACATCTGGAAGTTGGCTTGGTTGGCCTTTAGTTGTTTGCGTTCCGTTCCTCGTCTCTATCATGGAACATCTTAAAGGCCACGGAGAGGATCTCGGTCTGCGGGGTAGCGGGGCCCTGCTCTAATTTTTTAAGTTTGGCCTTAATGTCGGGGTAGGACTGAGAAAGGAAGTATGTCATGAGGACATGTTTGCCATCTTCGGAGGTAGGGTCTAGGTTGGTATACTGGAGGAGGGCCTGAGTTAGTCTGTGTAGAAACTCAGATGGAGTTTCGTCCTACTTTTGTATTACCTCCTGTATTTTCTGGAAAGTAACGACCTTGCAGGTGGCCTTTTTAAGGCCGACCACGAGGCAAGAGGGGAAACGGTCACGGGCCTGGATACCTGGGTTGGTATTATAGCCCCAATGTGGATCTTGTTCAGGGACCGCGTGTGGGCCGGTGGGATAGGTGGGGTCAGTTTGATGGGTGTCATCAGCATGAGCCTGGGCTGCGTCCCAGACTCTGCGGCGTTCCTCCGGGAGGAGGGTGTTAGCTAAGGGCATGTAAATGTCGTGGTGGGTGAGACCATAAGCCTGCAAGACCCATTGGAACTCTCTGATATAGGTGGTTGGGTCAGTGGTGAAAGATCCTAGCCTTTTTTCTAATTGGGACAGATCGGCTAAGGAGAAAGGGACATGAACTCGGACTACCCCTTTGGCACCAGAGACCTCGCAGAGGGGGGCCATGATGGAAGAGGTTTGAGGGTGTCCCCGTGAGCGTGTGACAGGGGGATGAAAGGGTTTGGGATTGGGGTCAGGAGAGGGAAGGGGAGTGAACGGGGAGGAGGATGGATGTGAAGGATGAGGTGGGGAGAGTTGGGGTGGAGGCAGATTAAGAGGTCTATAAGGAGGAGGCTCATCGGCAGGGTCAAAGGTTCCCAGATCCGGAAGAGGGGCGGGGGAGCCGGAAGTAGGGTGAGACAGCTTATGTGCAAGAAGGATTTGGGGGGTGGAGCAGGTGGCACAGAGAGAGGGGTTCTGAGCCAGGAGGCGGAAAGCTTCGATGTAGGGAATCTCCTTCCATTTTCCCAGGCGCTGGCAATAATTGAAAAGGTCGCAGAGAATATTGGAATTAAGGGTGCCCTCGGGGGGCCATACGCTTTGGTTGTCAAGGGGATATTGAGACCAATCTTGAGTGGAGTATCTGGTGAGTAATTTAGGCTTGATGTCAGGCCTGAGTGATAATGTAGTAAGGTTTTTTATAAGGCATTTTAGGGGAGAGTCAGCTACAGGAGAAGAGGGAATGGCTCCCATTTTGAAAAGGGGTTGAAGGGTGAGCAGAAATAGGAGTAAGGAAATCCCTCAGGTGGAGGAGAGGTTGGTTGACAATAAAGGGCGTCCCCGATATGTCAAAGCAACCACCGAGGCTCTTAAGAGCCGGAGGGAATGGAGATGTGGGTCGTCACCCACAAAACCAAATCCCGAGGCATGTGCCGGAGCTTAGAGGGAACCCAGCGCTGGGAGTTTATCGGAGAGAGAGAAAAGAGGGAGGTGGGAGGGGGGAGGGGGTTGGAGAGTGGAAGGAGGGAGTGAAAGATGACAAAGGGATGGGAGCCGGCCCGGGACTCCTCGTTAGCTAACTATCCGAGTATAGGGTGTTATGACGATTGTGAGTATCAGGAAGGACCCAGGAGGTCCACCGTAGTCTTAAAGACCGTGGTGGAGTGCGTTTCTCCACCGAGTTTGGCGTCGAGAGACCACCGGACGATCACGGCTGGTTTCCTCGCTATAGCCCAAACCAGATGGTGTACTTGTAGTGGGGGACTTATGTGTCAGATGAGCTGGTGGTGAGTGCGGGAGCTGGTGCCGGGAAAATGGACGAGGGCGAGATATCAGCAGCGGAAGGGGGACTTTCTCGAGCGAAGTCCGAGAATAGTTACCCCCTCCAGGTTTCGGCACCAATGAAAGAACTGGGAGGACACACTGACAGGTCGCCAGAGAACTTCCGTTTATTGTTGGGCTGCTCGTATCTTTTATAGGGGTGCAAGGGGGAGGGTAGGCTTGAGGCGCTATGTGGAGGGTTGTGATTGGTTCGGGTTTTAGGACGGGGGAATTTACTGAGGTAGGACAGTCTGATAGGGCCGTTCATGGTGCCGGTGGGAACCAGGTATTCCGTAAGAGAAGCCGGAAAAGCGCCATGTTCATGGTGGGGGGAAACGGGCTGTTAGGTTTAAGGCCTTACAATCACCAATGTAGGAAAGAAAAAAAAATCTTTGTTCTTCTACCTGGTTAGGTTCTCAGTTGCTCTTAACAAAAGACGACTAACAAAATGAAAGCATACATTTATTTAATATAAGTTTTACAAGACATGGCAGCTGCCATAGAAGAGACCCAAAGAAATGTTTTTAGAAGGTTTGAAGAAGAGTGTAAAATTCTGGGAAAATGTGATGGTGTGATAGGACATCACTTGCAAAATTCGTAATCTTTTGGCAGGAAATGAAATGGGACATCCCTTGCACAGTTGTCTTTTTAGTAAAACTAGTTGCCTTCCCTCCTTTTGTGGGGGGGAAACAAAGGCCCTCTCTCTCAAATCCTGGTAATTGCCCTTGCGACACAGATCCTCGGGCTACTGATAAGGGTCATCAGCCTATCATTAAGCAGAAATGGCATTAAGCCAGGCAGGCCCTTATAGTCTAGGTGGGGGAGGGGACTGTACACCAAAGGTCTCTCTTTTTACTCTTTAAGAAAAATTGTGACCAAACCTGTTTCCTTTTACTCACTCAATAGGCAAATCAGTAATAGAAAATGAAGAGATGTATGATTTAAATAACAAATTTATACCTTTTTCTTGTCTAGGGCCTGAGGTGGCACTTCAGCAGGATCCCCAAGACTTCACTCTGAATGAGTCATAAAGAGAAAGAGCACTATGAAACCCCTGTAGGCAGGGACTTTGGCCATTCTCAGCAGAAAGCATATATGAAAGAAGAGACCTCCTCCCTGTCAACATCCATACTGATAATAAGTTCATGGCTCTTAGAAAAAGCTTAGTCAGGAAAGTCAGTTAAGGGGTTTCACGTTTGCCTGCAGACACTGAAGTCATCCTATCCCAGAAAGGTCCGCCCCAGTCGGCCCACAATTAAACAAGCCAGAAGGCATTTTGGGGCAAAAGTCACTGCAAGGAAGCAAGCGACCAGAACATTGGGCACTAGTTTAAGCTGGTCATTATACTTAAGCAATGCGGTGAAGACTCCAATGACTCAAATCACCTGAGTCTCATTCTACCATCATTATAATGTGATGCATATGCCAGGAAGTTCATTAATATCATTATAACAGACTGAATTCTAGGAACAAACACGGGCAGAAAGCAAACACACATAGTCACCGAGTGTTGTCCCTACCACTGGCCCATGAAGAAACCCCACACCTCTAAAAAAAGTGACTGCCCACAGAAAATAGGGGTGAAAGCACCGAAGGCTTTGTTCCTGGGCCTTTGAACCACCCTTCTCTTGCTCTGCCCACTTCCACAACTGGAAGTGTACTGTCACTTTACCCTCCGTTTCAAATGAGCCATTCCTTTCTGCTGTGCTTTCGTGTCTTACACAGTTTTTTTTTTTTTTGTCTGTGACATCGAGACCCTAGACAATGTGTCAAGAGGGAACCCCACTCTCCGGTAACATCCTGGCTTTTCTGGCCTCGTGCGGACTTTCAAATTCATGCGGATGATTCCTTGTAAAACTCTAGTAAAGCAGAATGAAAAATGCCTATCTGGTTAATTGACATTCTTTCCGGGCTTATTATTACCTACTTCTGGGCAAATAATTACCTATGTTGCAAATGAATGGGTCTTACTTAATCTGGCTCTCTCTGATAAACTCTGATAAATGATGAGAAATATATGTTTCAAGACAAATAGAAATATACCTATGTAAATGTTTGATTCTTATGCTATTGTCTTTTAGCTTCTATTTTCTACTAGTGTTTTGGACTGGGATCTAAATTCCTCCAGTTTCCTAAATATGTATCTGTGACTCTTTCAATTTTTAATTTTTCTCCCATCCTTCAACTAGGCACTATTGAAAAACTATAACTGCTTTCTCCAAGCCATACAAGCTAATGATGGACAACTTGATATAAAATTTGAGAGGCTGCCACAATGGCTCATGTTTGAACAACCTCAGCGACTGGTGCTGTGTGGGCCACGTGAAGAGTTTTCCTTGGTGTCTGCAGACATCATCAGGGACATTCCAGCTGACAACCTTACAAGCACGGAAGCGGCTTTATCATTTGCTCTATTAACCTTTTCCTCTTGTTTTCACTGACAGTGGCTAATACAACTTGCTAAACCTACGGTAACAGCTGTGGAAAAGCTGAGACTCAAACACATAGCACGCAAACACATGCAAAAGGCAACTTTGTATGTGTACTGAACCAAAACCTAACACTACATGCAGGTGAATACAGGGCAGGGTCATTCCTCATCCATGAACTCTGCACATTTTTAGTAGAAAGCAACTGGAGTGGTCATTCCCTCTCTTCCTTCAAGACTGAGGAATGATCAGTCATTCTGGGGTGGGCGGGTAGTTGTAACAGGAATTGTAGCCTCATGTGTTGCATGCAGCACTTGGGCCAAAGCCCTTAACCACCTGTTGGCCTGCCTTTGGTCCTTGGGACCATTACCTGGTAACAGGACTACTGGGCTTCTGTGTAGTTAATGTTAGGGTGTAGTCTTCATTGCATTTGTGATATATGCATGCAATAACAAATGCTCTAGGCACCCATGAATTCCCTGTCTGGAAGAACTGATGCGAAGAATGTGAGGTAGAGGAGCTACGCCAGATTAACTCAGAACACAGCACCTGCTCACACTCAGAAGTCTGCCGGCTGCCCAGCCAGCAACCAAGGCAGGGAGTGCACATTGGACTTTTGGCAGTGCCCGACCCCAAGGACGTTTCCTGCTGCTCCCATGGACGATATTTGCTCCTGTAACCCAGTAGCAAGCACATCTTGCTCCCATTCAGCTGGGAAGGCTTCCCCATGAGATCCTCCCCATGCCCCTGCCCACCTCATGGGCATAAAGAACTCTGTTTGCTCTTGGGCAGCAGCTTTGTTCCTGCAGGTCTGACTGGCCGCTGCCAATGAACCTTCCTGCCTCGTGAGTATTAAATGGCATTTCTCACCATTTTGGTCCTCCTGGAGGTTTTTCCAGAGTACCCACACCCATGTGCAACCTCCAGGCCTGGGGCCCCTGTGTAATCCTCTCACTGCCCATTGGAGCTGGGAAGTGATTAACCTAGGTTCCTGCTCAGAAAATGAACACAGAGGTCTGTGACATTGATACACAGCTACACCAAGAAGAAAAGAGAAAGTGCAAATCAAAACATAACTGATATAAATCTCACTGTACATGCATGCTATTCTTGATAGAATCATGATCTGAGAATTTACTTCATGGGATCACTATTACTTTGGGCTGCGGATTATGAAACGGCTAAGGATACGGTTGAACTTTTTGGAGGTGCCCTATGCACCTCCCAAATGTTATAATAATATCAACTAGGGTAACTTTTTTGAAAGAAATGTTTTACGTCTTCTACATAACTGATTATTTCCTGTCTCTTTTATCTATGTATAACTGAAATAAAACAGTTACTGTCTCTAATGAACTTTTGGGTTATATACATTCAAGTGATTTTTGAGAAGCACAGATGTTTAGAATATGATGATGTCTTTTGGAGGACGAGCTCTGGTTTCATTGTGTCCCCACAGAGTAGTTATGCAGCTGTCTTTACCGCCAGTAACTGAGAATGTGACCTGACTTGAAAAGAGATTCATTGAAATTAGATACAATTAGTTCACATAAAGATATACAAAAGTTGAGTGGGGCCACAATCCCATATCAATGAGTCCAACAGAATTAACCAAAAAACCTACATCTAGACACATTCTCACCAAATTGTTGAAAGTAAAGAGGACATCTTGAAAGGACCAAGGGAGAAACTAATTTCTTTTTAGCATACTGGAGATCTTTAATAGGATCAGCCGTATGTCTGTCAGCAGAAATCTTAGCTTCCAGAAGGCTGTGCATGACATATTTTAAGTTCGGGGTTCGGGGTGGGGTGGGTGGAGGGGCTTGTCAAACAAGAGTTTTTGTGTCTAACAAAACTGCCCTTCCAAAAAAAAAGACAAAAATAAGTATTCCCAGACAAAAGCTGAGGGAGCTAGTTACCATTAGGCATGCACTACAATAGTGCTATGGACAGTCCTTCAAGTTGCATAATGTTGTAAGAAAAAAGGACATAAAAATTCTGAAAATTTGTGAGGAATATCACAAATAATTATATTAAAAACATAAAAAATGTATGTCCCCTAATTCAATAACAAACAAGAAATTGTCAAGTTCTTGAAAATATAAAACCTTCCTAGACTGAATCATAAAGTCAAAAAACAATCATCAAAATTCTTTCCAAAGTAAAAGTCCAGGACCAGATGGCTTCTCCAGTGATTTCTACCCAATATTTAAAGTTAATTTAATATCTGTTGTTGTTTTTCAAACTCTTTCAAAAAATTAAAGAAGGGGCAATACTTCTGAAGTCATTTCATGAGCTCAACATTACACTGATACCCAGACTTGGGAAGGGTAACAACCCACATGAAAACACCCAAAAATCTTACACAAAATACTAGCACAATGAGTACAACAACACATTAGAAGATTTTATACCAAGATCAATTGAGCTTCATCCCAGGGGCACGGAAATAGTTCAATGTATGCAACCCAATCTATGTGATACATCCCATAAACAAAATAAAGGATGAAATTTAAATAACCATATCGACAGATGCAGAAGAAGCATTTAACAAGTTACAGCACCCACTAATCATTAAAACACTCAATCAAATGTGTGTAGAATGCAAGTACTTGAACATATTAAAGGCCATATTTGACAAACCCTGTGCTAAATCATACTTAATGGTGAAAAATGGAAGCCTTTTCCTCTAAAATCAGGAATCAGACAAGGTTGTCCCCTAGAACAACTGTCACTCAATACTGCATTGGAAGACCCAGCCAGAGCCGTCAGGCAAGAGAAAAAAAATAAAAGACATTCAAATCACATCAGAAAGTTAAACTGTCATTTTGCAGATGAGAATGAAACTCCTAAAGATCCCGCAAAACATTATTAGAAAAAATAAAAAATACAGTAAAGTTTCAGGAAACAAAACCAAGACACAAAAAAACATTAAGTTCCTTTATTAACATTGCAATTTTAGAAACAGAAACAATTCGTTTGGAAATTGTAACAAAAAGAATAAAGCATGTGAGGGCCTATTAACTGAAAACTACAAGACATGATTAAAAAAAGAAAGAAAAGATATTTTGTGTTTATGGATTGAAATAATCAACAGTTAAAATGGCCATATAATCTAAAGCAACATACAGATTTAATGCAATCACTAACAAAATCCTAATGTCATTCTTTAAAGAAACAAAAAACTAATAGACTGCTAAGTAGCTGGAGCAATCTTGGGGGAGAGGGGAAGAGGAACGCCACAGGGATCACACTGCCTGTCTTCAAATTGTCCTACAAAGAGACAATCGAAACAGTACATTCTTGGCAGAAAAACACACACGGGAACAAAGAAGAAACTGATGCACAACAGGGCAAATTTCTCCAAGTGAAGGGGAGACCAAGACCTACACCTACCGAAGAAGAAGATCCTTTGGTGGAGGATGTAGAAAGAATCTGACACACACAGCAAAGTAAAGCAAAAAGGAAAGTTTATTAGATAAGGTCAAACACTCCACAATGCCAGACAGTAAAGGCTTTGACAAGGAACTGATTGTTCCAGAAATTCAGTTTATATGTCATCCTTTAGTTCCTATTTCCTTCGATATAAACATACAGTGAGGAAGGGGAAGGATAGTTGTCCTCCTGGCCTGACTGCAAGGCTGATCAGCCTACTACTGTCTCTGATTGCAGCTTAATTAACATTTTAATTCCCTTGCTTACTCCCTACACTGACATCATACATTGTTCTAGATGAGGAGGTTGGACAACTTTTTGTAAAAGGCCACACAGTACATACCTTACGCTTTGCAGGTCATTGAATCTCTGTAAGGCCATCAAACTCTGCTGCTCTTATAGCAGAAACAGTAGCCACAGACAATACATTAATGAATGGCTGTGGCTTTGCTCCAATAAATCTTTTTCTCAAACACAAGCAAGTTGGATTCAGCTGCAGGCCATTGTTTGCTGATCCCTTTCTGGAACAACACTGTCCAAAAGAAATATAATTCTGACCACAGGTAGCATTCAAATTGTCTAGTAACCCTCTTAAAAGATCAAACAGGCGAAATTAATAACACAGCTTATTTAACCCAGTGTATCCAAACTATAGCCATGTCAACATGTTATCACTATAATCAAATTACTGAGGTATTTTATATCCTTTTTTTATACCGATTCTCCAAAATTTGTCGTTTTACACTTAGTGCAGAACTCAGTTCAGACCAGAGTCATCTGAAGTGCTCAGTAGCCTTGGCATAGGCTAATATAATGCTTGGAAACACACCTACACACCGAGAGCATCCCCGAGCAGGGATGGCCAGGGAGCCTGGCGGAGGGGAGCCTGTCGGAGGCGAGCCCGGCTCACCCAGAGGCGCACAAGCCCAGGAGTCCTCCCAGACCCTCCCGTGCCCGGAGAGGACTTCCGGTCCGGGGGCTGGACAACGAGGCCCACGCACCCCACCCCGCACATGACAGGCCGCAGCCGGACCCAGCGCATGTGTGCTAGGGAAAGTGCGCATGCGCAGCATGGTCAGCGTGGAGGGGGGGGGAGGCGACTCTCCTCAGCCTCTTGTAGGAGGTCCTATGGTCGGGGGCACAGTTCAACGTCCAGGCTGTGGGGTGGAGGCCAGAGAAGGGAAGTGTCAAATCAACCTGTAATGGTTAAGAAAGAAGCAGCAATTCAGTTGTAAAACCTGCTCAGATACTGCAGGTCCATCCTGGATGTGACCTAAGGGACTTTACCTTCAAAGCTCTTGCTATAAGATTCTTCAGTCACAAGAACAAAGTGAGGCAACTATAACTCTAATGTATTGAATAGCCGGGCTTCGCAGGTTGTATGTGAGAACAAACTTTTATTTTCATGTTTTTCTTACCATTGCCTTGAAACTATCTTTGCAGATTCTTTCTCCTTCCTTTGTGGCTCTTCCAGGGCTGGAGCTTGAGGCTTGAGCAACTCCCACAGATTTTCCTCACACTTTGAAATATAAAGATATAATCTTCAATCGAGGTTGTGAAAATGTTTGTTCAAATCTAATATAAGAAATGCATCCAGTGTGAAGGCCTGACTTTGCCTCAGCTCACGTGTGGTCTATAACTGTATGGAGCAACAAAGGGAAAGACGCAGATCAATTTATTCACTCAATTTACTACATTTTCCTCTACTTTCTCCACTATTTTCTGGTGAGGGCAGGAACAGAAAGGAGTGTTAGAAAGAAATAAGGAATAATTTATTTAACAAGTATTTATGTGATTAGTGTATATGGTTAAAGGACAGTTTCCCCTCCCACCACCACCAAAGACAGCTATGCACACTTCCAGAACCTGTGAATGTGACCTTATTTAGGGAAAAAAATTAAAGTCTACAAGATATAACGAATAATCTTGAGATAAAATCATCCTCGATTACCCAGGTGGGCCCTAAATCCAATAACAAGTGCCTAATGATCTAAAGAGACATTGAAGGAGAAGAAAAACAGAGATGATGTCCATGTGAAGACAAAGATTGACTTTGCCATCATGCGGCCACAAGCCAAGCAACTGCTAGAGGCACTTGAAGCTGGAAGAAGCTACAATGGATTTGACTCTAGAACATTTGGAGGTAGTGTTGTTGTGGCAAAACTTTGAACTTAGACTTCTGGCTCTGGAACTGTGAAAGAATACATTTCTCATCTTTTTAGCCACCCAGATATGTCAGCCACAGCATACTAATACAACTGAGCATTTTGTTATCTGCTATTGTTGTTCTCAGGATGCTAACAACCAAATATTGCCTGTGTTCTATTTATGAGCTCACACTGGGAATTTTTGGAGACCCCTTTATTGAGAACCCCCTCTCACCCTTGCTCTGGTTCAGATCATCCACTGTCTGGTAGACCACTGGCTTCTGTTTTTTGTGGCACCTCCCACCAGCCTTTTGTTGTTGGGTCCCCTCACCTGTAGCAGGCCTCTGGGGCAGGGAACGTCCAGCAAAACCCAGCACAGCTACTTGCTTGATGCTCACTGAGCCGATGGAAAAACCCTTTTCCACAACTAAGACCTACAAGCTGAAGTTGCTCACTCTGCAGTAACTCTCCTTGCTGTCATAGGTTGTTTTAGACGCCCCAGCTGACCTCTTCCCTGTTGAATTGTGAGAAATAGTCAAGCATCCTTTCTTGTGCTCTTCCATTACAGGGCAACCTGTCAGTTTCTCTGAGGGGTTCTCTCCAAGTCTCCCGCATTTCTGGGCGGGGGGGGGGGCACGCTAGCAACCCTCTTTTACTCTTGCTTTCTCTTTTATATAAACTGAAGAGGGCTGAGGGACATGGATGGCAGAAGTACTTGGGGGTCCCACTTAGCCCTGTGTAGCTGGTCTAGCATCTCTCTTTAGAATCAGTGGACATTTGATGAACAGTGTGCTCAGCTTTGGGAGCTTGGGCAAAACTCCATGTCTCGGAGGACATTTAACATTCTCATGTTCCCATTGTCATTGTGAGATCTTTCCCATACCTCCTGTTCTCCTTTCGTACAACATTAGTGCATGTTGTCATTTTTCTAGAACGGGAGTTTTTCTACCATAGATTTATGGCAATAGGTTAGCAGACAAACGAAGGACTAGAAAGTCTGGCTTTAAACACTTGTTGGTGCAGATCATGGGATGGAAATCCAGAGGCAATGAAACAATATCTATTCTACTTGGTTACTGGGGATGCTTCAGAATTTCTTTTAATCAGTAAAATATTTTTTCAGAAATACATAAGTAAATGAGATGGGAGGATGCAAACTCTATTCAAGGACCTCTGCCTGCCTACTCAGTTGCCATTAGTGTTGCTGCTAAGAAATCTGAGCTGAAGCCCACCAGTGGGATTTTATTCTGTAAGAGTGTCTGGTTCCCTACCAAGAGGAATAATCTGCCAATAATCCTGATGTGTAAGCTGGTCCATGCAATTTCTCACTTCAATTTTGTTCTCGGGTGTTTTTTTTTAAGAGAGATTTTTTTTAATAATAACGCTTATCAGGGTTTTGTTATACAAGGCTAGAAAAAAAATCATTAGTCTGGCTGCTTCCTTGTCTTTTGTTCTTGCACCAAGTTTTTGCACCATGTAGCTTGAAGAATCATTCTCATTCTCTGTACATATTATCTACAGCCCTCTTCTTATGACATACCCTGCGCATGTTGCCAGAAGGCATCAGTTATCAGATTTTCTTTATCTTAAGGGGGAGAAACATTTGGCCAGAACTGTACTATTCTGGTTTACATTTCCCAAGAGAAATATTTTTCCACTTTGACTTCTCCTTTCTGCCCCTGTAACAACCCAACACATTGGACTTACTGCATCACTTGGCTCACATAGTTTTTTAGTTATCCTTCACATCTCACAGTTATATTTCTTTCTGTCACCACATATTTAACCACCCTTACACAGTCTATCTCCTCCCACATCCCTCCCCTTATGCTCTGGTAATCACTAGTCTATTGTCTATGTCCATGAGTAAAAGTAAGTCTATTAGACTGGTTTGTTGGCTGGGACAAGTACATGAACTCAGTCCCACCTTTTATGTGGTGGGTTCCACGTGGTAGATATCGGTGGGTTTGGGCCATCAGGTTTTAGCCCACTTCCGGAAGAGCCAGTCAGGTGCTTCAGTCTACCCTAATGCAGTGTAAATTTTGAGCAGAGTGACATGGAGATCAACATGGTGAGAGATGGTTCTGGCAGTGCTGGCATTCTAACCAGCAATGCCTTTTATTCATAGCTCTTCTTCTAGCCCTGAGGCTGGATCACTGGTCTTTTCCACCTTCCTGCACACTCCTGCTTCTTTACTGTTCTTTCCCTTGCTGTAAGTTAACTGAGGTCTGTTTCTGGAACTTGCTAGCAGCAAATGCCTCCATCAGACCCAGCCCCCATCTTAATGTGGCTGCCATCAGAAGAGAATTTCTGCTCTTACCCAGGAGCTGAAACTACCCTCTTATTCATTTCCTGTACAAAGGCACTGGAAACTGCTATCATAAAACACAATATTTTGGTTAGTAAAGGTTACACTTGCAGTTGTTTATTCCCAATGCTTGAGTTTTGTCTCTCTCTTTGCTTGTTAGAGACCAGCAGAACGGACACAGGAACAGTGAGAGCTGATAGGAGAGGATGAAAGGTCTGTAAGATTGGATTTTTCAAGATCTCACCGGTGACTGTATTGTAAAGTTCTGTAAGCCCGGAAAGAAGCACGAGTTCACAAGGTACTGGAGAAATGGAGCAATGGGGAAGCAGGAGCTGACAACAGCGCCCTTGGTTTTCTGCCTGGTGGCAGCCAAACACATGCGCATAGGCTGCCACAAGGGGGCACTGCGAAAGCTCTGAGAGGGTCTGAAAAATGCAGGATGCAGGTGCAAAGTGTCACATTCAGCAGGAGAGCTGTGTCACTGAAGCTTGGACTCCTGAGGAAAAGAGTTTTAAAAGGACAGTGACAGGTAGGTGATGGTAACTGGAATAGAGGACGTCAAAGAACTGTGAAGCCAGGATATTGGAGGTGTTATTTGCACAGGTGGTACCACTTTTTGATGAGGACAAGAGCCATTTAAGTGCACCTCCAATGATCAGCAGCTTTTACAGGTTGTTGAAAAATGAGAGATTGAATGAGTAGGGCAAGGAGGACACCACCTTCATCTCCAGAACCTGCCATGTATGTAGTGTGGGGGAATGGGCGGCTTTCACTTGAAAAGGCTGTGAGAATAGAGATGGCTCTGGGAGGGAATCAGTTCAGCAAAAGTTGAGAGATGAAGAGATTTTTGGCATGAATTAAGAAGGAGTGGAATTTTTTTACCAGGCAAGGGAGTATGTGTGATGGTGAGGAAAGTGGAAACAGTAGGAAGGTGCAAAGGAAGACGCCCATAAATGTGGGGATGAGAGAGTGAGAGAGGATGGATGATAAGTGGGGTTTGCACATTGGATGGTGGCCAGGGACAACAGATAAGGGAGTCATGGCTGAATTAGCTGACCTTCGGTTTTCCCAAGGGAATCAAAGTATGATTTGGTGTTGGTACAAGCCAGAGCTTCCTGACACTATGGGCCATCGACAATATGTTGGTATTTAAGGGCCTAAGAAGTTAGTTTCGAGACTACATTCCCCTGGAGAAAATGACAGGACCAGTCCCCAGTGCTCAGGAAGATTGGTTGCCTGAGTCGGGCTGCACATTCTTTGAAACACTAGGTAGGCCACGGAAGGATTCATTTTTCCCTCACTTAATAAAATATCAAACTGTGGACAGTCTAAGACAGGAGTGGATATGTCCTACAAAGTCCTCATCGACCCAGGGTGCCTCCAGCTATGCACTCCTCCTAAGGGTGTGGTCCTTGCCCCCCATGATCTCAGGGTAGGTCACATAGCTGCCTTCGCAACCACATTGCAGACAGAAAGCAGGAAGAGAAACGGCAAGAGAGCTGCCAGCTGAGAGCTCTCTTTAATGATCCTTCCTGGAAGCCTTAGCAATGCATCAGTGGGCTCCCACTTGTAAGAGATTTTGAGAAATTCGGTCTCTAATTTGAGCACATTGCTTCCTAATCCCCCAAATGTATTTATATTAGCGAAGAAAAGGTGAGTCTGGGTATTGAGTAGGTAACTAGAAGTCTCTGCTACAGAAATTAGGGAAGCATGAACTATTATTATTGGCTGTAACTCAACTCAGTTTCTTCATACATCGATCTCCTATCCATACATAACAGGATTCTCATGCCTCCCTAAATCAGTTTTGGTTCAACAGCCTTCCTTTATCCTGGGTGACTGGGTCACTGTCTTTTATTGCAGGTTCTCCCCTCTATTTTCTGTATTCTAAGCCCCAACTATGGTCACAAGTTTCCTTGGTCATTGAATAGACAGGAAGTCTTCTTCACCTTCTATTGTAGTATTTGAAACCACATGTGTCATTTAACTTTTGCTGTGTAGCAAACCACCCTAAGTTGTAATGCCTTAAAACAACCATTTTATCATCTCCTATTATTCTGTGGACTGATTTGACTTAGATGGTCTAATCTGCAACTAGAATCACTAAAAACACTTTTAATTTTTTTTGGTTTTTATAACTACCAGTTAAGCAATAGACACAGCTATATCCTGTGTTGATGTTGTATGCCTAAATTACTACATGCTAAAGAAAAACACTGAGGTTTATTTCTCCAAAGAGTTTCAGTATAAAAGAACGTGAAAGTTAGAGTACAAATTTTAGAGATTAATAAATGGATCATTTTCTCTCTTTCTTTCCTCCTACAGCCCAGCACTTTCACTGCTTCAGTGGAGACCAACCACATATCTGAGGAACTTTCTATCGAGAAGCTATCTTGGACTATTTTCTGTCTCAGAAACTTAAAACAGATTATCTTTCATCCTCAAAGAATTTGCTCGGGATTTATTAACAAATAAAGCAGTAGTTGAATTTGAAAGAAAAGAGAAACAGGAAAGACCTGTCTCTTTGTTTTGTCTTGCTACCTGCTTAATGTAGTTTTATGTATTTCTCTGAGTCCTTGGCTGCAACAACGCATGCTAATTTGCATCCAGTTATGATGCCTAATAAAGCAGACATATGTTTCCATAATAGGATGTCAATTTAAGTTTTTTTCAGATTGTACAGCATTTCCATAGAGAAAAGAATAAAAACCATATTATCCAGCAAAACAAATAATCAGACACATAACAGAATCAACAATCACATTTCCCACTTAAAAAAAAAAAAAACAAAACAAAACTCAAATTGTGACACAGGGTGATTACTTGGACATTAATATTACAAAGAATTTATGTACAAATTTAACATAAAAAGTTAAGATAATCCACTAAAGTAAACTTCTATCTGTAGTGGCATAATTTTTGAGAAGTGCTGTAGTAATCAAAAGGATAAAAATTTCTTTGTAATTTTTGTTGTGTGGCGTTTCGAGACCCCCACGAAGGACAGAAACCTCCAGATAAGATGTTACAGTAAGCGCTTTATTTTCGGATAAGATGTTACAGCATGCTCTTTATTTACGGATTCGAACCCGGGCCCCCACCAAGGGCGAGAGCCCTGAGACCCCCTTTCCCTTGAGTTTTATACCCTCTCGGGGGCGGGGGTGGTTACGTGACTTTTTCCCTGATCGGTGGGACTCAGGTGCGTTATTGCAGTTACATGCGTTAGCCGAGCGGAACGTGGGTGAGCTATTTTCTCCGTTAACCTTTTTCTTTAATTACTGTTACTGGCATTGTTGGGTAACCTTTTCTTATTGTCCCTTGCGGCTGCTGGCTAGGCCAGGGGCTAGGCCAGGTGTTAGCTGGAGGGTGAAATGGCAAAGTCCTATAGGGGGATTATCTTAAAGGGCCAGGGACAAGATTTGAAACAGCCTTCTACAATTTTTCCTTGTAATTCTAGAAATGTTGTACAGGGAGCTTTATCAAATCATGTAGACCAATGAAATACACTGAACTAACATTTCCACATTTTGTAAATTCAGAAAGGAATGAGCAGTTGCAGGGCACTATTTTAAAGCAAATACTGATGCATCCTACAACAATGTCTCTGTTGGCACATTACAATTTCATTTTGTTGGTACCTTACAACTTTTCAGTTTGTATTTTGGAGGGAAATCTATGATGTAACATCAAAAAATGGAAACCTGACATAAAAATCCAAATATAAAGATGCAAAAGACAGCAGTAGACAGAAGAGAATATCTATGTTCCTGAGGGGAGAGCTGTAAAGGAGAGCACGGGACATGGTGAAATCTATGACCAACGAAAACAAAAATACAATTTAAGGAAAAAAGATTGTTAAATCTCACAGAAAGCTGAGAACCAGGCTTGGTAGAGGAACTGAAATAGATTTGGAGGAGTGGAAAGGAGGAAGGGAGATGTTCGGCACTGCTCCATGTGGATAATCAGAAATTTAAGATCCTTCTAACTTTTGTCACTGCCATTTTCAGCATATGTCCTCCAAACTCCCCACTAACGTGGAAAAGAACCATCCACTCTTAGTCATCTCAGTCTATATATCTGCATATATAGCAATGGGTATCTCAACATATCAACATATTTGCTACAAAATGAGTTCTATTGTTGAATGATCTTATTATCTAAAGCATTCTACAGATTTAATGCAATCCCCATCAAAATCACATCAACATTAAAAAAAAAATAGAACAAAAGCCATCAATATTTGTAGGGAAGCATAAAAGACTCTGCCAGAGCCCGCCGGCAAAATCGAACAGTCCTGAGAGGGGGAGTGAGGATTAAGGAGAAAAGACAGAAGAAGAGAAAGAGTCAGGAGGACTGACAGTCAATACTGCAGTCCAGAATTTATTCAGCACACCATATTTATACATCACGACTAGGCGGGAATCCCACCTAGGGAAAATCCCTAATCCGAAGATCCCAAGTATACACAAACAATTGCTGACATTTACATACGAAACCTGTTGCTAATCCTATCTTCCTCCTTTAAACAATCAGCTAACTCCCTGAAGCCACAAAGGTGTTTTTCAGATGATAAGATTAACAAAGTATTTTCCAGCTATGCAGACATCCTGTTGAGTAAATAATCCCTTATCTGCCCCAAGGGCAGCCATCAGGCAAACAGGGCTCCCAACAAGACTCTAAATTACCACACCATCCTGAGAACAAAACAAGGCTGGACGCATCACTCTTCCAGATTTCACATCATATTACCAAGTGACAGTAATCAAAATGGCATGGTACTGGCAGACACACAAACCAGTAGAACAGAATCGAGAGTCCAGAGGGAAACCCATGTTTACAAGGGCAAAGGATTTTTAACGTAAGAGCCAAAAACATGCAGTGCAGAACTGAAAGCCTCTTCA
The DNA here is from genome assembly GCA_030015415.1 of Cynopterus sphinx. NCBI lineage: Eukaryota > Metazoa > Chordata > Mammalia > Chiroptera > Pteropodidae > Cynopterus > Cynopterus sphinx. Next base: position 52,805 of record JAKZJJ010000143.1, read on the forward strand.
GTAAATGGTGCTGGGAAAACTGGAAAGCAACCTGCAAAAGAATAGAAACAGACTGTTGTCTATCAAGAGACAGCAAAATTAAACCAAATAGATGAAGAACCTGAATAGAAGACCCAAAATTACAAATTGCATAGAAAAAAACCAGAGGTACTCAACTCATGGATTTTTGTATTTAAAGGGAGTTTCATTAATTTGATCTCCAAGGGAAGGGAAGTAAAAGAGAAATAAGTAAATAAGTGGGTCTATAACAAACAAAGAAGCTAGCTAGCTAGCCAGCTGGCTATCCATTTATCTATCGTCTATGTATGTCACCATCTATCTATATCTATATGTGATTATCAATAAGAGTCTTTCTATCGATTCATCAATGTATCACTCTGAAACAATATTTTAACTTGCCTAATGACTAATGAATCGTGCAAAATGTTAGGTTTACTTAGTAAACATTTGTCCATTTGTTTATGTATCTAAATATGTAACTGTTGTGACCGGAATAATCAGACTCAACCTGAGTGCTCTGATATTAGAGGCAGTCTATTAGCCGGCGGCTGTTCTTCCAAAGGAACAGCCTCGACCCATTTCAGGTACACATTTTTAAACCCCAAAATTCATTAATCACTATATTCCAATCACAATGGATCTATACATCATCTATTCATTACCCGCCACCAAATGGTGGTCTGATATGATGCGTAAGCGGGGGCACAGAAGCAGAAAGCGCAACGTTAAAAGGTCAGATTCCCATACCATGTTTCCCATAAATTCCTCCTCCTCTTTCTCGTGGGAACAGAGTTAAACGATAGCCTACCGATGTAATTGCCAGGTATTCAATCAGGAAATATGGCTGCTGTGGCGGTTGGCATAGAGGCTTCTAGTCTTAACCCCTTCTTGCCTCTTTCTAGCGGCACGTCACTACATTCCCCACTGGTTTTCGTTACAGTGACTCAATCTTCGAGTCAGATGTTGACACACGTGGCCAGTGGTTAGGGGCTGATGCTCCTAAAATTAGAATCTTCACCCCAGTCATGTGTGACTGCATAACACTTCTAAGCTATTTCACTAAGCATGGTCCGATCGTTAACAGTAGGACTATTATGATGATCGGTCCCACTGTGGCTGACAATAACATGGTCAGCCAGGAGTTGTTATTGAACCAGGATTCATACTAATTACTGCCTTGTCTTAGTCTTTCATTCCTTTCTTTCACCCTTTGTCTAATAAGTGCTAAACTTTCTCTAATGACACCAGAGTGGTTAGCATAGTAACAACAACTCTCACCCAAGACTTCTTTGCTTCAAAAATAGGAGATCTAATCTCCGTCTATTCTGCAGAACTACTTCAGCTAGGGAATTTAGAGGGGTTTTAAGGTGATTAATCAACTTCTCTAGTGTACTCAAATCTTCATTAATTTGTTTAGTAAGCCAAGTTATACCCTGATGTCCTGTAACTAAAGCGTCAGTAGCGACTTCTGTCGATCTGGCAAATCCTAGGCCTAATAGCAGTGGCACTAGCACTGGAATTGCTCTTTTCTGTTGAGGATACTCATATCCTCCCCACAAATCAATTGCTTGTCTTCCTTTTGGACTATTCCTTAGATACCTTTGTGGGATTACATGCGCTAATATACAAAATCCATCATTTTCTTTCTAATAATTCAGATTAATACAAGGGGTTATACCAGTATTGCTGGAGGTTGATGAGGGTTCCCTCTCACATTATTAATAACAATTAACCCAATTTTAATTAACCCCGAGAAAGTCTTATCTTGAGAAGGTCTCTTGTGGGTGTTGCCTTCTATTTCTCTGTCTTTGGGGGAGGTCGTGTTGTCTTAATATGCGTGTGATAAATCCAATGTCTCTTTGATGGCTGTTGGTGTTGTCTGGATGACTGGAAATGGACCGTCCCAGCGGGGCTCAAGGGTCGCTGGTTGAATCTTCTTCACCCACACCCAGTCTCCAGGGTTATGTGAGTGAGGCATCTGTACCTCAGGTCTGATCTGGTGGCCTTAATCAAGCCCTTCACTTGCTGTTGGACTTGTTGTAAGGCCTGTAAGGACTTAAGGAGACTAGCATTATTACTTGTTTTAACCTTATCAATACCAATTTTAGGGAGTAAAGGGGGCGATCTCCCAAACATAATTTCGTAAGGGGTTATTCCAGAAATGTTTGGGGTACAATGGGCTCTCAAAAGAACAAAAGGAAGACTCACCCAATTCTCCCCAATTTGCAATTTAAATTTAGTCAATGTCTCTTTTAGTCAATGTCTCTTTTATTCATCCTTTCTACCTGCCCTGAACTCTGGGGCCTATAACTACGATGTAATTTTTAATTGATTCCTAATACTTTAGCCAACATTTGGCTAGTCTGGGCAATAAATGCCGGGCCATTGTTGGACCCTAATCATAAGAGCAAGCCAAATCGGGATAGTATTTCTGATACTAGCTTTTTGGCTACTGCTTGTGCAGTTTCCTTCTTAGTAGGGAAGGCTTCAGTCTAACCAGAATAGGTGTCAATAAACACTAACAAATACTTAAAGCCAAAAGTGCCAGGTGCAACTTCTGTGAAGTCTACTTCCCAATGTTCTCCAGGTGTTTGTCCTCTGAGTCGGGTCCCAATGCCCTCTGTTGGTGTTGAGCAAGCATTGACTTGTGCACATATATGACATTGTGCACTCACATCTTGGACCTTAGAGTTCAAGCCGGGGATGCAATAGCCCTTCTTCAACAGCTCAATTAACTTAGTTCCCCCTAGGTGGGTTGCATTGTGCATCTGATGAACTAGGGATCTGCCAAGAGCAGCAGGGATGACTGGCCTTCCATCTGGAATCCAGAGTCATCCGTGCTTCAACTTTCCATGGAGCTGCTTTCCTAACTCTAAGTACTGGGGACTATTTGCTGGAGCCTGGACTAGAGGAGACATGAGCAAAGGACTGATCACAACGTCCTTCCCCACTGGTTTTCTGGCTAATTCCTTGGCTCTTTTATCTGCCAGGTGGTTTCCTTTTTTTACCACACTGTTGCCCTTCTGATGGCCAGGGCAGCGGATAATAGCCACTTTCTTAGGTAGCCAGATAGCTTCTAAGAGAGCTAAAATTTCCTCTTTGTTCTTAATTTCTTTTCCTCCTGATGTCAACAGGCCTCTCTCCTTGTATAAAGCCCTATGCACATGCGCTGTGGCAAAGGCATACTGGCTATCAGTATGGATGTGAACAGTCTTTTCTTGTGCCCACCTCAGAGCCTCAGTCAGGGCAATGAGTTTAGCCTTCTGGGTCGATGTCCCATGTCCGAAGGCCTGAACCCAAATGACAGCCTTGTCATTAACTATGGCTGTTCCTGCATACCTGACACATTCGGTGACAAAACTACTTCCATCTGTGTATAGGGTGGCATCGGGATTGGGCCAAGGCTCATCCTGTAGGTCAGGTCTTACCCTAGTCAAACTTTCCAGTGGGTCACTACAATCATGTAGTGTCTCCTGAGGGTCATCAGCCTGAAGCAGAGTCGCTGGGTTAGCACTGTTGGCCTGGCAAATTGAACCTGTGGGGGGTTCAACACCAGTACCTGGTACTGAGTGATTTGAGTGTTCGATAACCATCGCTTAGGTGGTCACTTCAGGAGTCACTCCACGAAATGGGGTCCAATCACTGTCATAGGCTGTCCAAGCATCAGCTTTTGGGCTTCTTTCACCAGTATAGCTGCGACAGCTCACAGGAAGCCAGTCCATCCGGCAGCCACAAAATCAAGCCTCTTGGACAGATAAGCAACCGGTCTTTTCCATGGGCCCAAAGTCTGAGTCAATAACCCCTTTTGCAATTCCCCTTACTTCAGCCACAAACAGTTGGAAAGGCTTTTCCAAGTTTTACAATGCTAGTGCCGGGGCCGACATTAAGGCTTCCTTTAGTGTTTCAAAGGCTTGCTGCTGTTCTACTGCCCATTCTATAGTCTCTTCTTTTCCTGCTGTACAGTCATACTGGGGCTTAGCAATTTGAGTGAACCCTTCTTGCTCCCTGGTCCGGGTAGTCCTGCAGATCTGGGTCTTCTTCCTCTGCCACGGTCTTTGTCTGAAGGATAGCCTTTCCTACAAACATTACTTTCTGCACATCATCCCTATTATTAAAAACCTTCTGAGCTATCTCTAATAATTTGGATAAATTCTCTCCCTCAAATTATTCCATCTCTGCAATTTCTTTCTGATGTCAGGGGCTGACTGGCTAACAAAGGCCAAATTAGTGGCTCTTCTATTATTAGGGTCCTCCGGGTCAATAGGTATATACAAGCGGTAAGACTCTAGCAGCCTTTCCAAAAATGCTGCAGGCGACTCGTGCTTAGTTTGAATTACTTCTCTTACCTTGAACAGATTTATTGGTCTACGTGCAGTGGCCCGGAGGCCCTGTAGCAGAAACTGGTGATACTTTAGGAGAGCCTCCTTAACTTGAACAGTGTTAGGGTCCCACTCAGGTTGCTGGGTGGGGAACATGGCCTGCAACCGAACTGGGTCAGTGGTGAGCTGCCGATTCGGATCCGTCACCCCCTTAGCAGCTTCCCGTAAAATTTTTTCCTTCTCTTCTGTTGTAAACAGAACCTGTAAAAGCTGCTGACAATCATCCCAAGTTGGCTGATGGGTAAAGAAAATAGATTCCAAGAGGGAGGTTAAGCCCTGCGACTTCTCTGAAAAGAATGGCGTTTGCAATTTCCAATTATATAAATCACTGGTACTGAATGGCGAGTAGATGAGTCGGCTCGCCACCACTTTCTCCAGGTATTGCTTTCAAAGGAGCCTGTACAGGGACTGGCTCCCCCGATAAGGTAGAATCGGGGGAAGGTGGCCTACAGGCCCTTGACTGAGTTACAGGAGGGTCTGGCTCCTCCCGAGGAGGGTCCCCACCTCCCCCTTTGTCATAGAGTGGTGGCCTCCAATTGTCCTCGGAGGGAGGTCTCTGCAACACCGGTGGTGGCTTTTTAGGACCCTGCAGAATAGCTGCCAATACAGTAACAGGAACTCGACTGCAATTCTGTAAGTACTGAGGGGCATCAGAAACAATATCAACCCACACATCAATATAAGGCACTCGGTCTGCATGCCCAGGGTTCCCATTAACAACACTTTGAACCCAAATGCAGTCTGCAAGTCAAATGTTTCTTCTGAGGGCCATCCAACCCGAAGGTTGGCCAGTCGAGCTGACAGAAACACTGCAAACCGAAAGAGGTTGCTGAAGCGCCAAAGCTTTCACCCTATGGCGAAAATCTTAAAATGATTAAGCACACACTGAAGCAGCGTAAGCCTCCCTTGCAATTGACCCATCGTTCCACAATAAAGCACACAAAGTGGACAGACACAGACTAACAGACCAGAACCAGGACTGAGAATTCTGTCGTCACAGTCTCAGTCGACCGCCGACTTCTTGTCGCGTCCAACGTCCGAACGGTCACTCCAGCTCGCACCAGGACTGCCTCAGCACTCTTCAGGATCAGGCTTCACGAGGCGAGAAACCACAGTGGTGGGCTAGGGCAAGAACCCTAGAGGCTTCCCCAACCGCGAGAGGCTTGCCATCCTGGTGCACAGACCGATAGTTGCAGCCACGAGAAGATCTCGCTGGGGCCTCCAAATGTTGTGACTGGAATAACCAGACTCAACCTGAGTGCTCTGATATTAGAGGCAGTCTATTAGCCGGTGGCTGTCCTTTCAAAGGAGCAGCCTCGACCCATTTCAGGTCCATAGTTTTATACCCAAAAATCCATTAATCACTATATCCCAATCACAATGGATCTATACATCATCTATTCATTACCCGTCACCAAATGGTGGTCTGATATGATGCGTAAGCGGGGGCACAGAAGCAGAAAGCGCAACGTTAAAAGGTCAGATTCCCATACCATGTTTCCCATAAATCCTCCTCCTCTTTCTCGTGGGAACAGAGTTAAACAATAGCGAACCGATGTAATTGCCAGGTATTCAATCAGGAAATATGGCTGCTGTGGCGGTTGGCATAGAGGCTTCTAGTCTTAACCCCTTCTTGCCTCTTTCTAGGGGCACATCACTACAGTAACTATTTGTTAACTTATCAAATTACCTACTATTTATCTATTTATCTATTCATCTATCCATCTAACTTTATTTTGTATATTTATTAATCATTCATGTAATATAGAAATTTTATATATTTCTAAGTCACTGATCATTTTGGCATTGCATCTTTCTATTTACCTTCTAATTATCTATCATCTACATATCTATATCTCTATTTATTCACATCAGCTTCTATTTATTTTTTTGCCTTTATCAATCCATCGACCTGTCTACAATCTATTTGTATGTTTGTTAATCTTTTATTCACATAGAAAATTGTCATAATATTTCTAAACCACTGATTTTTCTCTTACTACATATAACTTAGCATTTATTTATATTATATTTTCCCTTCATCTATCTACTTATCTATACATCTATCTATCCATCTATTTCTCTACCTATGACATAAAATTATATTTATCTGAATATTTATATGAATATCTATCTATTTATATATCCATCTCTTTATCTATCTAATATGTATTCATCTATCTTTAGAACCACTACCTCTCTAACTTGCTAATATGCTTGTATCTATTTATTTATCTATGTATATCAATGTATTCATTTTTAAGTATTTATTGACTGAACAATGTACCTCTCAAAACAATATAATAAACCTGCCTAATGATAGTTAAATAATGTAAATAATATTAGTTTTATTTAATAAATACCTGTCTAATTGTTTCTGTATCTAAAGATTTAATTATTAATATACCTGTCAATTTCTCTTATGTATCTATCAATCTATCTTTATATCATCTATTCCATTTTTCAAGCACTGTGTCCATTCATTCTACTTTCATTATCACATACCTAAATATGTACTTATTTGTACAAATTCTGTATCTTTATTAATTTGTCTCATAATATGTCATGTTATCATTATATATTTTTAAATTACAGATCTTACTATTTATTTCTGTTTTGTCTATTTATTTCTCTATCACTCATCTATCTAGTTCTATATTAAATATCTATACATCTATATTTGTAGGCAATTATCTATCTATCTACCCAAGTATATAATACATTTTTATATTTAAATATTTTTTCAATTACATTCTTAATAACAATTTTCATATCACTACAAAATGAATTCATGTAAAACAATATTTTTAACTTTACATAATAATTTATAACATAAAAAATGTCAGGCTTTTCTATATATGTATAATTGTTTATGTATGTAAATATCTAACAATCTCTTTATGTATCATTCAACCTTATATTATCTACATGCTACCTATCTATTTATTTTTGCTTCCATCCATCTTTCCAGCATCTTTGATTTTTATCATTATATCTATCTATCTGTATATCTATCTATAATCTATCTATCTTCTCTCTATTTCTCTATCTATATGTCTATCATCTATCTATCATCTATCATCTATCTAACTAATGTATCTTCTAACTATCTATCTATCATCATCTTTCATCTATCTAACTAATGTATCATCTAGCTATCATCTATCTATCAATCTAATCATCTATCTATCATCTATCTATCATCTATCTATATAGCTATCATCTATCATCATCAATCATTCTATCATCTATCATCTATCATCTATCTGTCTATCATCCCTCTATTACCTCTACTTTTTTATCAAATTATTCTAATAAACTATCTATCTAATTATGTTTCTTTCTTTTTATCTGTCATCTAACTTTCTTTTATTATATATCTACCTATTTATTTTTATATCTATCTCTCTATTTATCTATTTCTCTTTTTAAAATCTATTCATCTACCTTTTAATTCATCAATTTATTTATCTCTCCATATTTCTATCTATCTACTGTATCTATTATTCTATTCATTGATCTATTCTTCCATCTATTGATCCCTTCAACCTCCACCTAAGTATCAATTGATTTATCTCATTTTGGTATTTTTCATCAATAATGTCTCTCAATATATTAAACTGTCATTATATATTTTTAAAACCTGAATTGTTCTTTCGTCTTTATATCTATGTAATTATATGTGTTCTATTTTTCTATTTCTCTATCATCTATATCTATCTATCATCTATGTATGTATGTATGTATGTATGTATGTATGTATGTATGTATCTATCATCTATCTATCTATCTATCTATCATCTATCATCTATCTATCATCATCTATCTATCATCTATCTATCTATCATCTATCTATCTATCTATCTATCTATCTATCTATCTATCTAATCTATCAATATATCTAGCTGGCTAATACACTTGTATCTATTTATTTATCTATCTATATCAATGTAATTATTTCAAATTATGTATCTATCAATTCAGCAATGTATCCCTCGAAGCAGTGTGATAAACTTACCTAATGATTGATAAATAATGTAAATACTGTAAGTTTTATTTTTTAAATACCTGTCTAATTGTTTATCTATCTAAAAATTTAATTATAAATTTATCTGTCAATTTCTTTCATATATATCTATCAATCAATCTACCTTTGTATCATATATTCTATCTTTTGAGCAGTACATCTATCCATTCCTACCTCACCATCATCTCCATATATGTACCTATTTACCTAAATTCTGTATGTGTCTTTATTATTTGTTTTATAATATGTCAAATTATCATTATTTATTTCTAAATAACTGATCTTAATATTTATTTGTTTTGTATATTTTTCTCTCCCTCTATGACTCACCTATCTATCTAGTTCTGTATTAAACATCTATATATCTATATTTTAGGCCTTTATGTCTCCATCTATCTACCCAACTCTATAATACATATATATATCTACTTCAATTAATTTATCTATAATAATTTACATATTGATAAAACAGAATTTTTGTAAAACTTTATTTTTTACTTACATAATTGATAACTCATATGTAAAATATCAGTTTTCTTTATAAATATCTGTATAATTGTTTGTGCATCTAAATATCTAACAATCTATTAATCTGTGCATCAATCGGTCTAATCTTATCTATCACTCTACCTATTTCTTTTTGCTTCCATGCATCGTTCCATGCATCCATCATCTTTTATCAATATATCTATCTTTCTGTCTATCATCTATTTATCTATCTATCTATCTATCTATCTATCTATCTATCTATCTATCTATCTATCATCTATTATCTATCCATTATCTATCTATCTATCTATCTATCTATCTATCTATCTATCTATCATCTATCTATCTATCTATCATCATCATCTATCTATCTACCATCTATCTTTCTATCATCTATCTATCATCTATCTAATCTATCTGTCATCTATCTACCTATTTGCCTGTCTCTGTATAAATCTATGTATCAGTCATCTATCTTTTCACCTATGTGTGTATTTATGAATATATGTATTTATTTATTTATTTATTTACTTACTTATCTTTCATCTATATTATCTATCTATGTTTTTATCTTTACTTCTATTAATCAAAACTTCAAATATTGATCTACTTATCTGTATATCCATTTAACTATTTGACATTTATAATTTTATTTATCTACCTCTGTATGTATCTACTATGTATATATTTGTAAATCTCTTTGTGTATACCTCCTTTTAATCTATCTATCATCTATCTATCTATGATCTATCATCATCTGTTATTACTTCACTTAACATTTATTCATATATCTTTCTAGCCATTTATCTATATATCTCTCTCTTTGTCCATCTATCATCTATTAATTTATTTATCTATTCATATAAATATATCTCTATATAACAATCTCTCAATTCAAGTACATATCTAAGTAAAACAATATTTTGAACTTGCTTAATGATTGACAAACATTTCAAAATTTTATTTTTATATAATCAATATTGGTCTAATTGAATTTGTATATACAAAAGTGATTTTTAAAATTTTTTCTATCAATTTATCAATATTTAGTTATATATCAGCTTCCTTTATTTTTACTTATTAATGTATTTGTTTATTAATTTATATGTTTTTATCTATTTACAATTGTATCTACCTATGTATCATCCATGTAACATCTGTATATATCTTTATTTTTTATTTTTAATATATAAAGTTATCATAAAGTGTATCTACATCACTGATCATTCTTGTCTATGTATCTTATAATTAATTATGTTGTGTTTTCTTTTCATCTCTTTATCTTTCTATCATTTTTCTCTCTATTTATCTGTTAATATCTCTATACATTAATTCATCACTTTATCAGTCTCTCTCTCATTTCCCTCTGCAATCTATTTGTGCATCCATCCATCTATTTGTTCTTAAATCCATCAGTTCATCCAATCATCCATCCAATTATTCATTAGTAAATCCATTTATTTTTTTACTTACTATCTATCATCTATCTATCTATCTAATCTATCTATCATCATTTATCATCTATCTATCATCGATATATCCATCAGCTCTCCTCTAGCTATCTGTAATCTAACTCTCTAACATCCGTACAACTAATCTTCTTTCCATTTATATATTTATCCATCTACCCATCTATCTACAATCTATATATACATTAATTTTCTGTTAATTTATTTATAATATCATATCTAAAGTTTCAAATGTGTATCTCTAAAACAATATTTTTAACTTAGCTAATGATTGATATATCATGTTTTATTTAATAGTATCTGTCTAATTGTTTATTTCATTGTGTTTAATTGTCTATGTATCTAAATATGTAATGATTATTCTATCAGTCTATCTCACATTTATCTATCAATCTATTTGTCTACCTACATTTCTACATTTCTTTATATCTATGATCTCTCTTTCTGTCTGACCTTCTATCATCTATCTGTTTCAATACCTCTATATTTCTATCAATTATTCCTTTTTTATCTTTCCTTTTGTATATCTATTTATTTATCTTATATTTATTAATTATTAGTTTACATCTTTTTTATCTCTATTCTGAAATATCTATATTCTATTTAAATATTAGTCTAATATTTTTATCTATTTATCCATTTTTCTCTCAGACATATATTCCTGTTTCTATTTATTCACATATCTATCTATAATCTATCTCATTATAGTTCTATATTTTAAATCATTTATTCAACTTCTACACATATACCTATTTACCTATTTAAATATTTATTTATGTTTATCTCAATTTCTCTCTCAATGTATTTATTTATTAATTTATCTCTCCATTTCTCAAATATTTGTTTTTTTATTTACTGAGTATTCCCTCTATTATTTTGTCTACCTTTCATTTATCTATCATCTATCTATCATCTATCTATCATCGTCTATCTACCTATGTATCTCTCTCTCAATCTCTATCTATCATCTATCGATCATCTATCTATCTATTATCTATCTATATCTATCATCTATCTATCTATATCTATCATCTATCTATCTATCATCTAACTATATCTATCATCTGTCTATCTATCATCTATCATCTATCTATCTATCTATCTATCATCTATCTATATATCTATCTATCTATCTATCATCTATCATCTGTCTGTCTGTTTATTAACTATCTATTATCATCTATCATGTATCTAGTTTTCTACATATCTACCTTTAACCTATCATATGTGTATTTGTCAAACTATGTATCTAATCTATCATTCTATGTATCCATCCATCCATCATCCATCCATTTATTTAACTATCTTTCTATGCATCCATCCAACCAGTTAACCATAATTCTTCTTTCTTTATATATAATCCATCTGTGTATCTGTTTATCTTTCTATTTATATTAAAAATTTTACTTATATGTCCATTTATTTATTTATATATCTATTTATCTGTCATTTATCAGACTATTTATCAGTGTGTGTGTGTTTATATTTATGCACATACATGCATACACATATATGCACATACATATATATGTATATGTATACATATATATTATGTATATATGTATGTATATATGTATGTACATATATGTATGTATGTGTGTATATATATATAATTTTACTTTCTATCCATCTATTTCTCTTACTAACATCGATTCATTTTTTTTCTAACCATTTATTTATCTTATTATATATTCATTTGCAGTCCATCTACTTATTCATGTATCTAAATTAATTATTTTATGTATAAATCTCTATGTATTGAATCAATAATGTATCTCTCTAAAACAACATTTTAATGCACTTATAATTGATAAATTCTGTAAAAAATGTAAGTTTTATTTAACCAATATCTTTCTATTTTTTATATATCTAAATATCTAACTACATCTTAATATGTTTATCAATATGTCTCTTTGCTTATGTACTGATACATTTATAAATCTATATTCATTCTATTTATCTAATTTCTTAATCATTTTCTCCATTCATCTTTCTATTGATGCATTCATTAATTTATCTGTTTATTCATTATCTCTTTATTTGCCAATCGATCATGTATCTTTTAATACACATTCTCTGTATCCATTCTTTTTTCTATCAATCATCTATCTATTTATCTAATTTTGGATCTACTCTATTAAGTTATCTGTTAAAAGTTAAAATAATATTATAGGCTTCTAAATCACTGCTTGTATTTTTGTCTATTTCACTTACTATTTATTTGTCTTTTATCTTTCTATTTAGCTTTCTATCTATGTTTCTATAAGAGTATATCTTAATCTCTTTCTTTCCATTTTGATCTGTCTATCTATTTATCTATAATGCACCAAGCTATCTCTCTATTATCTACGATTCTATTTATTTATCAAAATATGTATATTTCTATATATTTCTTTATCTATTTATCTAACGTGTATTTATCCAACTTTCAAGCGATTACCTATCTATTATTTATCTATCTATATAATTATATATCTCTTACAACTTTTATCTTTTAAAATACTACTTTATCAATTTAAAATTGTATTTTCTAAAAATAATATTAACAGGTAATGAATGATAAATAATGTAAATAATGTTAGTTTTATTTTGGAAAAATTTGTCAAATTGTCTATGTATTATATATCTTACAATTAACAATTTATTGATTTTATATTTTTAAATTAATTAATTAATTATGATTTATTTATAAATACCTTTGACAATCTATTTATTCATACTTCATTCCATCCATCCATGCATTCAACCTTCCATTCAATCATTTTCTCAGTCATATATATATATATATATATATATATATATATATATATGTATATATGTATGTATTCATCTATCTATCTACCTATCTATAGTCGATCTATCTATTCCTCTGTTTATCTTCCTAATTATCGATCTGCTACATATTTTTAATCAATTTTAACATATAAATTTATCATGATCATTTTTAACTGTTATCATTTTTCTATGTTTTTATTTATTTATCTTCTTTTTATTTATTTATCCACCAGTATATTTAATTAATTATTTGTTTATCAATATTTCTCTTTATATATTTATTTATTTATTTTTGCTTTTTCTATCATATATTTGTTTATGTGTTTATTAAGATACGTCCCTATTTTTCTATTTTTCTATCACCTATATCTATCTATCTATCTATCTATCTATCTATCTATCATCTATCTATCATCTATCTATCTATCTATCTATCATCTATCTATCTATCATCTATTTATCTATCTATCTATCTATCTATCTATCTATCTATCTATCTATCATCTATCTACCTACCTATCATCTATCTAATCTCTGTCAATTTATCTTTCTCTCTCTCTCTGTCTCTATTTATCATCTATCTATTATCTATCTATCTATCTATCATCTATCTATTATCTATCTATCTAACATCAATCTCTCTATCATTTTTTCTATCTATCATCTATCTAGTATAAATATATCAATATATTTTTCATTTATCATTTTTCTATATGTCATTCTATCATCTATCATCTATGTATCTATTTTTTATCTATCATCTATCTATCTATATATCTATCATCTATTTAATCTATCATCATCTATTTATCTAATCTTCTGTCATCATCTATTCATACATTATCTATTTTTCTGTCAATTATCTGTCATCTATCATCCATCATCTATCTATCATCTATCATATTTGCATTTATATTTCTAGATACATATGTATGATTGTATCCATCTCTCATTTTAGCTATCTATTTGATTTCTATGTATTATCTTACTCTTCTAATGACTTAATCATTCTCCTAAATATATAAGAATTTATGTATCAATTTCCCTACTATCTATTTATTTATTGGAGACATTTCTTAATTTAGTAATGATCCATATGTCTATAGATAGATGGTTCATTATTTTATAATGGTATGTGAAAGTGTTTATCTATCTGTGTGTCTATCCCCCTAGCTATCATCTATCTATCTAATCTCACACCCTGTAACACTATTCATCTATGTATTTATCTATCTTTCATACATCCTTCTCTCCTCGTATTTATCTATGTATAACCATCAAATTTTCAGTTGACTTAACTATAGATATTTATATCTATGTAATGTGTAATTTTCTGTTTGACTTTCTGTTGGTCTATATATCTCTCTGCATCTTCTTATGTATCAGTATAAATCTAATTTTTAAGGTGTTTTTTATAACATTGTTTTTTATTCACATACATACTGATATATCTATCTACAATTGTTATGTTTTGTCTATTACATCTGTCTAATTGCCTTTCTATGTAATTATATGCAGAAATATATTTATATATCTTAAATCTATATGTATATAGTGTCTCAATATCTATTTATCTTTTATTTACCTAATATGTATTATTTGTATTGTTTATTGATCTTTTCTAATAATTTCTGTTTTATATTCAAACTTTCTTAAAATTTTGTAAATATATTTTATCTATCATGTATCTATCTATATATTATATTTCTGTCTATGTATATACTCTTAATCAGTATCTAATCTATATATCCTACAATCAATATATTTTTTTGCAAATCTACCTTTCATCTATTTAACTTTTTCTCTTTCTCTCTTTCTATGTTTATATCTATCTATGTATATATTATCTCTCTAGATATATCTATTTATTATATATCTAGTAATCTCTATGATTCTATCATCTATCCATCCACCATTTATTCATCAATCTTTTTACTATCTATCATCTAACTCTCATTTATTAATCACCTGTCAATGAATCTATCTATTCTTCTATCATTCATCTATCTTCTAACATCTATTAATGTTTTTCTAGCAATTTATCTATCTGTCTATTAATATCTATTTATATATCTATTTTTAAATAATAGTTTTAACTTATGTATTTGTGATAAATCAAGTAAACTATTTATATATCAAAATATTATACAATTGTCAGTGCTTCTAGATATCTATCTATTAATGTAACTATTAATTTATCTTATATTTATTTTTTTATTTATCCATTTTTTGGTCCAAAGATCAATTCTTCCATTTATCCATCTATCATGTATGTATCTCTCTACCTTCTGTATATATCTGAATTATTCTACGTGTTATAATATCAAATCACAATTACATATTTTACAATCACAGGTAAATTTTTGTATAGGTATCATACATTTTATATGTGTTTTTCCTCTTCATCTATCATCTGTTTTGTCATCTATCTATCATCTATCTATCTATCCATACAACTATCTACCTCTCATTCATGTATTATCAGGTATCTTGGGTCTATGTATTTATCTATGTATATATCTAATATCTATGTATCTATATACCTATCTATGTGTCTATCTCTCTAACACGTATTCATCTATTTTTCTTGCCAAGTATCAATGTATCTATCTATCTCTATAAAACACATTTTCCTTTTTTGTTTATTTATTATAATGTTTTAATTGATGTATTTATCCATTTTTTATTGCTGTCTATCTGTCTATTATCTATCTATCTATCTATCTATCTATCTATCTATCTATCTATCATCTATTTATCATCTATCTACCATGTTTCATCTCTATATCTCTCTCTCTCTCTCTTTCAACACCTATGTTTCCAAATTTGTATTTATTTATAGCCATAACTATTTTTAAATTACCTAGCAATGGACAATTTTATTTATATATCATTTGAATTTCTTTTCGTGTTTTTTATTTCTCATTATCTGCCAATATTTATTTTAATCATTACATTTATTTTTTAATTTATTTATAATTTTATTTCCTAACTACATATTTCTATATCTATTTTTCTATATATCATCTATTTATTTTTCTATGCTTTATCTAGTTAGCTTGCTTTCTATTTATCTTTCTGAAAATGTAACTGTTATGTATTTAACTATCACTAATTTTACTATTTTTATATTTTTGAAAGAGCCACTAGGCTCTTTACGATGTGTATGTCTTTCTGCCTATTGATAGATATATCTCTCATTTGACTCGTCTGTATTTACTATTGATCAATATAGGCATCTTGATTTGTACCCATGTCTGTCTTTTTGTTGATCTGACACTCTGTGTATCCTTGTGTAAGTTTTACTATTCATTCATTCTTTGCAATGTTTCCTTTCATTCATCTATGTTCTATTGATCTATGTATCATTATATATATATATATATATATATATATATATATATATATATATATATATACACACATATGATCTATCTTTCTCACCTACCTATTATTTATTTATGTTGCTATCTATACATCTATTTTTCTATGTCTGTATATTTCTGTTTGACTATTTTATTACATATCATCTATCTATCATCTATCATCTATCACCTGTTTCTCTCTCTTTAATCTGTCTCTCTACTTATGTGTTTATCTTTGTTTCTCTTTATTTATTCAACAGTTTAACTATCTTTTACATAAATATGTATCTGTCTATCAATCTGTCTTCTATTTATTTATCTACCTATCTATGTATTTATTAAATATACATCTCTCTTTTTATTCATCAATAACACTATTTTTTAATTTGTCTATTTTGTATCTATTTATTATCTATCAATCTATCTATTGATCTATGTGTCATATATACATTTATGTATGTATCCATCAATATTATTATTCTATTTATCTATTTCAGTATCTTATTATATAACAATCTATTTTTCATATATTTATTTACCTTATATTTATAGCAATCTGTCTATTCATTTATATATCTATTTTGAATATTGCTCTTTATCTCTTAATAAAAATACTTTATTATAATTCAAGTAAAGATATATATCTATGAACTGTTGATTAGTTTATCTCTACAATGGTATGTGATCCAGCTATCTCTCTTTCCATCTATTTATGTATTTATCTATTGGACTGTCTTTTATCTTTTCAGTATTTATCTATATATTAGTATTTATTTATTTTTTTATATCTCTATTAACCAATCTCTTTATCTATCTATATGAATCTATCTATACAGAGTTTTATATATAGTATTTATTTTTAAAACAATATGTTTTAATTTCTTTACAGAGCGATATATCTGTCTAAAATATTAAGTATGTGCATTGCTATCATTTTTACTTTCTATCTAAATATTTATCTATATATCTATTTATCTTTTTGATTTTTCTATTTATCTATGTTATGTATCTTCATTTATTTATCTATATTATATACATGATCATTTATCTAACTCTATCTCAAGCTCTAACTATCCTTTATCTATTTAATTTATCTAAAATTAGTATCTATTTACGTATAGAATATATATTTATTTAATATCTAGCTGTATTTTAATTTTTTATTGATATTCTTTAATACATTTTATGTTTTACAAACTTTTTTGATTTTTTATATAGGTCTATCTCACTATTTTACTAGGTATCTATCAATTTATCTACCTATCAATTTATCTATCTATCATCTATCTATCATCTATCTATCTATTTTATCTCTTTAAGTATTTATATCTATTTATCATGCAGTGTATATAATTATTAAAAACATACTTTTTAATTTACCTAAATTTTAGTATGTCTATGTACAGAAAGTTATTCTCTTTGCTTAAACAGTATTTCTAACCATTTATTTACCTATTTATCTAAATATTTATTTATTAATTTATCTTTCAGTCTGTCACATATCTTTTATAAGACTCTTACTTTTTATTTTTACATTTATCTTCAATCTAGCTGGGTATATATTTATCTATTTGTATAAATCTATCTATAATCTTATCTCACAATGTATTGCTCTATTGTACAATCTTTTAAAATTATACTAATGATTGTTTATTTATGGAGAGATGCCTGTTTGTTATTATATCTCTCTGCATATTTATTTAAATATTTATTTACCTTTTTATTCACCTATATTACTATTTATCCTATATGTTTCTACTTATTTATCTATGTCTGTATTTATAAATGTCTTTATTTATTTAGCTCAAATTATCTCTTTTTCTCTATATATCAATGTTTGTATATTTATTCTATATATCAATTGTTAATTATATAATTTCATTTTCATCTGTTTAATATTTGAATACGTAATTATTTTCAGTTAAAAACTATTTTATTTTTTACTATTTTGAAAAGTCTCTGACTTTATGAGTGTCACCTCACCATGAATCAATAACTGATGTATATATCTATTTATTTGTTTACCTATCTATGCACCTACCTTTCATTAATATTTTATAGTTACCTAATATTTCATTTCATCATTTTGCTATTTACTAAAGTTCAACAAGTTCTCTGTTACCTATCATTTTTATTTCATGATGATCAATGTACCTAAATTTAGACTGGCACCTATGAATTTAATTGTTTATTTATCTATTTATATACCAATCTAGCTATCATTTCATGTATTTATCTATTGGTTTATCTATCAGTTGGTCTTTACATATATATATATATATATATATATATATATATATGATTTATATTTATTTTTGGAGTTATTTTCTTAGTTTATATATTCTTGTCTCCCTATTTATCTTCCTATTCATTTATTTTTGTATCTATTGAACTAGTATTTATCTGATTATGTATCATAAAATATTTCCATAATCCTACGATCGATATATGTTTCACAGAACAATTCCGTTTTTCTATCTAGTTACCTATATATAATTCCATTTGACTATAAATCTATATAACTACTATGTATCTATCTATCTATTCATTTATACATCTATCTACATTTATCTATTTTTCTATCTACTTATTTATCTATCTATTGATAGACATACATATGATTATTAGAAATATAGATGAATAGATGTTAGAAAAAATAAAAGTAGGCAATAGATATACAGATAAATAGATACATAAACAGATAAAATAATAAATTATAAATAAATTGTTGATAGAAATATATAGGTACATGCATAAATAAAAAATACATAGATACATACATACATACATACATACATACATACATACACACACATATTTTAACGGATTCATGAATTATAGATATATGGATAGATAATTGACAAATAAATACATAGAAAGACATAAAGATATATTGAAGAATAGAAAGATGGTAGTATAAATGATACATGGATGGATGGATAGATAGTTTGATACATACATACATACATACATACATACATACATACATACATATGTAGAAAATAATAGAATGATGAGTGGAGGAAAAAATAGATAATAGATAGAAAGATAGATAGATACATTAATAGAAAGATAGATGGATAATAAATAGTAAGTTAGATTAAAAGATAGATGAATAATTAAACAGATGATGGAAAAATAAATAGATTATAAATAAACACATAAATAGAATGATAGGTAGATAGATAAATAGGTAGATAAGAGAAAAGATAGATAAAAGGTATATGGAAAACTAGATAAATGACAGATATAAATGCTAAGAATGAATGAATAGATATATAGAAGATAAATAAATATATGCTATAAGAAAGACATGTTAAAGTTAGATAGAATCATAGATATATAGACAGTTCTTAGATTTATATATAAATATTAAAACAGAGATAATAAATAAACAGTAAATAAAATGTTATTAATATTGAATGACAAGAAGATATTAAAAAGATAGATAAAAATATATGATTAATAGGTAGGTACATGCATACATACACATATAAATGAATAAACTGATGAAATTATAGCGAGTTAATAGGGAGCAAGATAATATATAGCTAGAAAAAGAAAAAACAATATAGAACACAAATTAATTATAAGAAGTATAGATAAAAAATGATTAGTGATTCAGAATTATACAATAATAATTAGATACACTAAGAAATAGATAAATAAAAACACAAACAAAAGTTAGACTGATAAATACATAGAGAGATACATAGATGCATATGGTTGGATGTATTGATGGATGGATGCAAGGATCTATAAAATAATACATAAAATAGATAAATAGATAGATGATAGATAGATTATAGATAGATGACAGATAAATAGATAGATGATATATAGATAAATAATAAATACAGAGATACATGATTGATGGATAGATGAGAGATGATAGAGATATCAAAGTTTTGTTGATAACAATAAGATAGATTGACACAAAGATTAATAAATTCTTTAATACACAGACAATTAGATAAATATTTATTAGAACTCACATTTTTACATGATTTATAAAACATTAGGTAAGTTAAAATATTGTTTTTAAAAGACATTGTTGAATATAGAGAGAAATCAGTATATATAAATAAAATGATAAGATATAGAAATGAATAGATGATAAACTGATAGACAGGCAAATAGAAAAATTGATAGATGGGTAGTTATTTAGAATTATAGCTAGATATTTAGAAGATAGATAAATACTGGATGGGTGTATGCATGGATGAATAAATAGTATGGTACAGAGAGATGATAGATAAATACAAAGATAAATAGATAACTTAGCTAGATATATAGAGTATAAATGTTAAAGAGAAACACCGATACATACATAGATAGATAAATAGATAGAAACATAGATAAAAAATAGAACTCAAAACTATCTGTACCTAGACATATTAATCATTATGTAAATTAAAAGGAATTGTGCTATAAGTTTCATTTTTGAATAATTTATAGATGATAGTATATGATAAATATTCTATATTTATAGATAATACATAGAAATATTGTCACATGCAAGTATAGATGCATTGATACATAGAGATACATAGATACATACATAAATAGAAAAACAGTTTCCAACAAAGAAATAAGTCAAATTTCATACAGAGAGATATAACTACAGTTAGATAAACTGAAAATTGATTTGGTTATGAATAGATACATAGTAGTGTAAATAAATTTTAGGTATATATGTATGTATAGATTTATCTTAGATATAAAGAAAAATGTTTACATAGGTCAATAAATAGATAATAGGTAGTAAATAGAGATATTGATTGATTGATAGATAATAGATAAATGGTTGAATATAATGATGGAGGGATTGAATAGCTGAATGTATGGTAAACAAATGCATGAATGATTAGACAAAATTAAAAGAGGACAAAGTGTCAAACAGACAAACAGAATCGCAGAGAGTCAGACAAAAAGAAAGAGAGACAGACAAATACAGAGAAAAACAATTATATCAGTTTACAGAAATTTACATGATTGTCCAAATAAAAGTTATATCTATCAGTAGGCAGAAAGAGGTAAATCAAAGACAGAGAGGTCACCCAATAAATAAATACAAAAATGGTAGGTTTAATAGAGAATAATACATAAGACATACATTGTTTGATACTTTATATTTAAATAGGTAGATCAATAAAGATCAAAAGAAATACATAAATATTTAGATACATAGATAGATAGAAAATTGATAAATAGTTAAATGAAAGAAGATAGAGAAAAATACAGAGTTAAATAAAAAGATGGGCTATAGATAAAAAGATAAATAGAAGATAGATTGATAGATAAATAGATATTTATATACATAGACAGTAAGGCAGATATTGATTTAATAAAACAAATATTTACATAACTTATGAATTATTATGTAGCTTAAAGTAAACTGTTTAAGAGAGATACAATGTTGAATCGAGAGATAGATCTTTATAGAGAGATTAATTAACATAGATAGACAAAATAGATAGGTACATAAAAATAGATAGATAAATAGTTTAGTAGACAATGGGTGAATGGATGGACAGATATATGAATAAAAATAGAAATTAATAAGTAATTAGAGATATGTTGATAAACAGATAGATGATTGATAGCTATATAGATAGATAAATAGATAAATAGACATCTAGAAAACAAAGAAATAGAAAGTCACAGACAAAAAAATGCTCAGTTGTTCATAAATACACAATGATAATTTTATATATTAGAGAAAGATTAATAAAAATAGAAAACATTTAAATAAATTAATAAATAAATAATACCGATGTTGACATATTAATATATAGTTAGGTATTCAGATACAGAGAATATTACAAAGATATTTATTAAATAACTATCACATAGTTTACATGGTTTATCAATTATTAGGTAAGTAAATACTGAATTACAAAGATACATTTATAATCAATAGATTCTTACAGATATATAAATTGATATACAGAGATAAATAACTAGATAGATAGAATATGAATATATTATATAGGTAAGTAGAAAGAAATAGAAATAGCTAAATAAATAGATAAGATAAATAGATAATTAAATAAAAACAGATAGATAATAGATAGGTAGATAAATACATTGTTGAAAGAAGAATGTGTAGAAGGATGCATGAATGAAGAAATCAAGAAATAGATAAATAAATGTGAAGTAGATTGATACATATTAATAGAATGCAATATATGTTGATGCATATAGAATTATACAGATACATATTAAGAAGATTAACATTTTTCACACAATTTATCAATCATGTAAGTTTCAAAATATTGTTTTACAAAAATTAACTCTTGAATAAATACATAGATTGTTACAGAGAGTTAAATTGAAGTAGATAAATAGAAAAATAGATAGATGATATACAGTTGGATAAATACATAGATAAATGGCTAAAAAGATGTATAGATGTTTAATAAAAAATTAGATATACAGATAGAGTGATAGTAGATATATGGGTAAATAGATACATAGATAGACAAATGATAAATTATATAAATAAATAGATGAGATAGAAAGCAATAGAAAAAAATAAACAGTAAGACACATAAACAAAATTATGTTCAGTAATTTAGAAAAAACAATGATAATTGGATATATTATAAGACAGATTAATAAAGATAAGTAAAAAATTTAGATACATATATTGATTCATGATATTTGAACAGATAAATGGATAATGATGATGGATAGAGAGTGAAAGGTAGATTTGATAATAGATAGAAAGATAGATAGATAGATAGATAGATAGATGATAGATAGTTATGTGATAGATTGACAGAGTGATTAGCATGTATTGTAAAAGTGAATGATAAATTTTTATAGATATATAAACATAGTTAGATATATAATTAGATAATTGTAGACAGATCAATAACTAGTTATATAGATCAAAATAGAAATAGATAAAAAGTAGATAAATATACATAGAAACAGATAAACAATAGATACACAGATAGATAGATGATAGAATATAAAAAGATAAATAGAAAAATACAGGGAAAGTGAGATAAAGGCATATAATCAAATATTTAGATGCCTACATAAGCAAATATATAGAAAAGAAAGAACCAGTAATATACATAATGAGACAAAATGATCAGTTTTTTAGAAAAATACAATGATAACTTAATATATAAAGAAATAAATAAATAAAGATAAATTGAGAAAAAGATAGGTAGTTTACACACAGATGGAAGGATAGAGTTATAGATAGTTATATATTTAGCTACACAGTCAATTAAACACATATTCATTAATAAAGTATATATTTTTAAATTGCATATAAATACAGTGTTAAAATATTGTTTACAGAGTTACATTGTGAAGATGATAGATTGTATTAGATAAATCAATTCTATAGAATGATAAATAAGTAAATAAATGATAAAAATTGATAGTTTAATAGTTCTATGTAGATAAATGAATATTTGTTAAATACCAAAATAGAAAGATTAGATAGACAGATGATAGATAGACAGATAGATGATACATATATAAAAGATAAAGACATAGAAAACAGATAGATAGATAGATAGATACATAGATATATAGATAGATAGATAGATAGATACATACATACATACGTACATACATACATTCATTCATAAATACATTCAACCATACCTGTTTAGATACATATATGATAGATAGATGATAGATGATAGATAGATAGATGATTGATAGATAGATGATAGATAGATAGATAGATAGATAGATAGATAGATAGATAAAAAATAGATATTGTGCTTGAGTTATTAATTACTGGGTCAGCTTAAATACTGTTTTAGTGAGATAAATTGTTGAATCAATAGATAGTTATAGATCTATAAATTAATGTAGGCAGATAAAAATAGATAAATCATAGAATGATAAAAAAGTAGATTGAAATATACAACACAATAAATAGTAAGATACATAAAAAATAAATGGCTATTTGGTAATACATTATGGTAATTTAATATATTAAAATAAAATATATATTTTATATTAAATAAATAGAGCATATATTAATAGAGTTGATTGGATGTATAAAAGATAAAATGGATAACTAAGTACATTGATTATAGTTAGATTTGAGATACATTGTTATAAATGTTAATAGGTATTAGTAATTTATATACATAATCAAGTAGACAGATATTTACTAAATGAAACTTAGTTAAGATTAATATTATAGACAATAAGTTATAGATTTGATAGTTCATAGTAGAGAGATGAATGGATATACATAGATAAAAAATAGAGAAATAGAGAATAGATGCACAGGGAAATGGCTAAAAAGAGAGATGAATAGATATTAAATAGAGAAATAGGTAAACAGATAGGTAGATCAACATGTAAATACATAGATACATAAATATTCATAAAGATAGAAAGATGGATACATAGATGACAGTTAATAGAGAGATAGATAGATGATATAGTTGAGAGATAGATAGTACAATAGATAGATACACAGACAGTAGATTAGATTGGTTAGATAGGTAAGTAGATATATAGGTTATAGATAGATAGGTAGATACATACATACATACATACATACATACATACATACATACATATCTATCTACCTAGATTAAGGACAGTCAGATAATTTGATAAAGATGAATGGATGCATGGAGAGCTAAATAAATATATAGGTAGAGAGAAAGATAAACATGAGGTAGATATATATATATAGATGAATAGATTGTTAGATTTTTAGATATATAGTAAATTAGATGTTTATTAAATACAATTAAAATTATTACATTATTAATAGGTAAGATAAAATATTGGATTTTAGAGATACATTGTAAAATCGAGAGATAGATCATCATAGATATATAAATAAATATAGAGAGATAATAAATAATTATATAAATAATAGATAAATATCTACATTGATAGTTAAAATATATGCAGATAGATAGATGATACATAAATTGATGATAGATAGATGAATGATAGATAGACACACTGATTAATGGAGAAATAAATTTCAGAGAATGAAAGCACAGTAAGTCTTACATTATGACACACAATCAGATACATGAAACAACTGACAGAAACAGATATATACATAGAAAGATGTGAATATTGATTGATAGAAAGAGAAATGACAGGCCAGATAAAGACATACGTATCTATAGTCAACTAAAGATATAAATATAAAAATCAAAGGTGGTCATTAAGTAGAAAAATTGTGATATTTATAGATAGTTAAATACAAAACACATCATTAGATAAATAAATAGAGCATAGATTATAGATAAAACTAAATAGATAAATTGATAAACTATAGATACGTAGAGAGATAGAAGATAAATTTTGAGAGTGATAAACATACACTTAAAGAAATAGATACATAAAAAGAAATAGAAACCCAAATAAATATTAATATACATACAGAAAAAATGATCAATGATTTAGAAATATGTGATAATCTGATATATAAAAAGATAGATTAATAAAGATACATGAAGAAGTTACATAGTTAGATACATATATAGATAGATGATGGATGAATAAAAAATGGATGGATAGAATAATAAATAGAATAAATAGATAGATAATAGATAAATAAAAAGATAGATACAAATAGAAAGCTAGATAGATGATAAAGATATAGAAAGAAAACAAAATAATAGATAATAAACAAAAAAAGATCAAGGATGTATAATTTTAAATCATAATTTAATACATTATGAGATAGATGAATTAACAGACATTCGACATTTAGATAGATATGTATATATAGAGATAGATGATGCTTGGATAAATGGATGAATGGCTGCATAGAATGATAAATAGATATATGGCATAAACAGATACATAGATAGATGATAGATAAATAGAAAGACCCTTGAGTCCCGCTTGGACGGTCCAATTCCAGTCATCCTGACAACACCAACAGCCATCAAAGAGACATTGGATTCATCACATGCACATTAAGACAGCACGACCTCCCCCGGAGACAGAGAAAGAGAAGGCAACACCCACAAGAGACCTTCTCAAGATAAGACTTTCTCGGGGTTAATTAAAATTGGGTTAATTGTTATTAATAATGTGAGAGGGAACCCTCATCAACCTCCAGCAATACTGGTATAACCCCTTGTATTAATCTGAATCATTAGAAAGAAAATGATGGTTTTTGTATATTAGCGCATGTAATCCCACAAAGGTATCTAAGGAATAGTCCAAAAGGAAGACAAGCAATTGATTTGTGGGGAGGATATGAGTATCCTCAACAGAAAAGAGCAATTCCAGTGCTAGTGCCACTGCTATTAGGCCTAGGATTTGCCAGATCGACAGAAGTCGCTACTGACGCTTTAGTTACAGGACATCAGGGTATAACTTGGCTTACTAAACAAATTAATGAAGATTTGAGTACACTAGAGAAGTTGATTAATCACCTTAAAACCCCTCTAAATTCCCTAGCTGAAGTAGTTCTGCAGAATAGACGGAGATTAGATCTCCTATTTTTGAAGCAAAGAAGTCTTGGATGAGAGTTGTTGTTTCTATGCTAACCACTCTGGTGTCATTAGAGAAAGTTTAGCACTTATTAGACAAAGGGTGAAAGAAAGGAATGAAAGACTAAGACAAGGCAGTAATTAGTATGAATCCTGGTTCAATAACAACTCCTGGCTGACCATGTTATTGTCAGCCACAGTGGGACCGATCATCATAATAGTCCTACTGTTAACGATCGGACCATGCTTAGTGAAATAGCTTAGAAGTGTTATGCAGTCACACATGACTGGGGTGAAGATTCTAATTTTAGGAGCATCAGCCCCTAACCACTGGCCACGTGTGTCAACATCTGACTCGAAGATTGAGTCACTGTAACGAAAACCAGTGGGGAATATAGTGAGGTGCCCCTAGAAAGAGGCAAGAAGGGGTTAAGACTAGAAGCCTCTATGCCAACCGCCACAGCAGCCATATTTCCTGATTGAATACCTGGCAATTACATCGGTAGGCTATTGTTTAACTCTGTTTGAAAGAAATCACCAGAACGTGCGGCAGTCCGAGAGGAATTCCAATTTATTAAATGGAGTAGCAAGCTTATATAGGGGGAGGATCCGGTTGGGGAAGGCTAGTAGTTGTGTCGGATGTTGATTGGATAGTGGTAGGGTGGCGAGTGTTGATAGGTCTCTTGGACCGTCACTGGGGTGGAGGGGACTTTTGGCGCCGGCGGGTTCTTTTGGCGCCGGCGGGCTTTTTTGGCGCTAGCGGGGTTGCTAAGCATCATGGGATAGGGGATTTCGTCAGCTTCACTTCAGGTAAATGGAAAGTTACAGGTTTTGAAGAGGTGAAAAGTTAAGAGTCATTATGTTCCAACATTCCCCCCTCTTTGTTTTTGGGGAGAGGGGCGATGACCATCTCAAGCTACTTCCTGCTGAAAGGGGGCGTAGTTTTAGGGTTGTCTGGGGAGGGGAGCTGTTGCGGAAGGGAAAGTTGGAACAAAAGGCCTGTATATAGTCCCATGTTAGGCGGGGGAAGAAGATAATTTCTGTTGACGTGAAGTCCTGGAGGGTTCCCTGCAGCCAGAAATCGTTGATCTGTTCAAGAAAATCTTCCCAGGAATCCTCGGGGTGGAGGGTCCACAGGTCAGAGTCGAGAGCCTCCAGGAACTGTATCCAGGTAGCCATCAGCATTCAGTGAGTTGTTCTCTAAAAGAAACGGGATCCTGGGCCAAAGGACGGTAGTTATAATTCCTGAGGAGAAGCTGATTAAAGGTTTGGTTAGAATTTTTTCCAACCTGTGTCTGAAGAAATTTAATTAAGCAGGGAAGGAAGAGACAGCCGAGAAGGATTATAGTGAGCGGCCCTAGAATGGGCCAGAGCCAGGTGAGGAGGGGGTTTTGAAAAAGAGATGTCCAGGTGGCGGGTTGCGCATTAGTTTTGTAGAATGAAGTGTCTAGGTCTTCAAGTTTTTTTTATGTTGGTTTCAATAATACCTGATTCATTAACATAGTAACAGCATTCTTCTTTTAAGAATAAGCAAGTTCCACCTTTTTCTGCATTTAGTAAGTCCAGAGCCCTCCTGTTTTGTAAGGTGACCTTTGCGAGTGATGTTATTTGTCGTTGGAGAGAGCCTAAGGACTCAGCAGTAGATGTAAGAGCACCCTTGAGTTTAGAATTAAGATCGTGTACGGCCCATAGAGTGCGTCCGAGGCTCCCGCCTCCCAATCCAATTCCGGCTACCGATGTTGTAAGAGAGATTCCAACTAAGACTGGGAGGAAGGCCGCTCTCTTATGTCTAGAGGGCAGGTTAAGGAGGAAGAGTAGTTCAGAGTTAGAATAGAGGGTGAGCTGGGGAACAATGGTGACAGGGAGGCAGGGAGTAGTAATGTTGGGAAAGATGACAGTGTAGAGAGTACCGTTGCACCAGAAAAAAGAACCCGGGGACGCTGCGGTGAGATCAGAAATGGTGATGTTATAGTCACAGTGGAAGGGCGATGATAGAGAGGGGGCAGAGTTTTCTAGGAGGCACAGTCTGGGGATAAAGGTGTGATTGGACTGATCCTCGGGTTCCCATAAGGGAACATTAGGGAGATGGGAGGGGAGTGTATGTTTCGAGGTTTTAGAAGGAAATGAAGTTAAGTTTAGGGGGACAGCGGCCAGGAGTGGTCATTTGAGAGACACACAAAGAAAACAGTTTTTGGGAGATGTGGAAGGGAGAGTGTGATTAAGAGAGATAAGCATTTCGGAAAGGATTTGTAGTCAGGTGTAGGTGGGTAAAGTAGTTGACTTGTCGGAGTCAGTGGACCTTAGGGCCGAAATGAGTTGAGTCTCTTGATGTTTGATGTCAGTAGATACTAGAGAAACCGAGTGATTGATGGGAATGTATTGGCGGGTGATAGTAAGGCATCTGCAAGGGTGAGAAGCATAGCCATTACAGTAAAAGGCACCAAGAACTACCCCCCGCCCATCTAGAGTCCCAAGAATCTTTGATGTGGAGTTTGAAGGAGCCACCTGAGACCTGTAAAATATTACCACCTACCTTGACCTGTTGGAGATAGGGGTCATGGATTTTACAGGCCCAGTAGGGACAGCCACCATAAGTTTCCGGCCATCGTTTGCAATAATCCTGTTTTTGGTCAAATAGAAAGCAGACATAGGGATGGGTGGCATGGGAGATAAGCTTACTGTCTGTCAGGGGTATAGTGATTGGCCCGGAACATCCCGCGAGGGGGCAATCAGCAGTGGCGGTAAGGTGAGTGAGTTGGACTTGTTTTTCAGTGTAAGTTTCCTGAACCTTGAACCTCCAGACAAATTGACTGGAGGAGAGCCCAGGGTAAGGAAGAGAGACTAAGATAGAAAAGATAAGAAAAAGGGTCATAGTTTACTCTGGGATAGGCGAAAGGCGTTCGGCGTGAGTGATTTTGAGTTTAAGGGGATTGGACGGGTGTGGGGAGCAGGTGTAGGTATTGCAGTGGCTGGTGTTTTCTGCCGTCTGACTGGAGGAGAGGCTTTTCGAGGTGTATGCCTTCAACCTGGAAATGTGAATCCAAGGGGTTAGATTTTTGTCTGGAAGGAGTAGTTTGGCCACTGTTGGAGTGGTTAGGACAATTGGGTAAGGACCCTCCCATTTTGGTTGGAGGTCCTTTTTTCCGTCAGGAGGGGTGTAGAGGACCTGATCGCCAGGTTGTAAGGGGGTTAGTATTTCTGACTTATGGGGTGCGGGCAATAGCCAGTCCTGATATTTCCATATTTCACCCCTTATGTATGACAGGAGGGGAGTGGTGAGGGAGTGGGGAATGGCGGAGTTGGAGGGAACTATGCCAGGGGGTAAAGGGCTACGCCCATACATAATTTCAAAGGGAGAAAGGTTGGTAGGTTTTTTTGGAAAGAGCCTAATCCTTAGAAGAGCCAGTGGTAGTAACTGAGTCCAGTTGAGATGTAATTCAAGCGTTAATTTGGTAAGGAGTTCCTTTAGGGTCCTGTTAGATCTCTCAACTTTTCCTGATGCCTGGGGTCTATATGGGCAGTGAAGATGCCAGAGTAGAGAGAGAGACGAGGCAAGATTTTGAGTGATCTGAGCAGTGAATTCGGGGCCGTTGTCAGATTGAAAGGAAGAAGGCATCCCAAACCGAGGTATTATATCAGTCAGCAGGTGTTTGGCGACGTGGACGCCTGTTTATTGGTACATGGGAACGCCTCGACCCATCCTGAGGTGTCCACGAAGACTAACAGATATCTGAGGCGCTTTACCGGAGGCATATGGGTGAAGTCAATCTGCTAATCAGTGGCAGGGGTAGTGCCCCATGCCTGGTGTGTTGGGTATGGTGAGGGTTTGAGATTAGAAGCAGGGTTGACCCTTTGACATATGGGGCAGGTGCGGGAGAGGTCTGCTAGTTGCTGTTTTTCTGTTGTGGTTATGGGAAAGAAGGTCTGGATGAATTGGGTGAGGTTGTGAGGACTGGGATGGAAGAGGTCATGCAGCATTTGAAAGAGAGTGTGTTTGTCGGGAGGCTGTGCATCGTGGTCCGTTGGCGAGAGGTATAAAAGGGTGGGTAGAGTGGAAGGTGGGGGGTGAGAAAGGGCCGCCTGTTTAGCTGCTGCATCAGCCAGATTATTGCCTTTAGAGTGGGGTGAGGTGTTATCCGATTGATGTGCCTTACAATGTATGACCCCGAGGCAAGTGGGTAGGTGTGAGGCTTGGAGGAGTTGACTAATGAGATCTGAGTTGGTTATTGAGTTTCCTCGAGTTGTAAGGAGTCCCCGTTCTTTCCATATTTGAGCATGAGAAAGGAGAATATGGAAGACATATTTGGAATCGGTATATAAATTGAGAGTCTTGTCACGGGAGAGGACACAAGCCCTAATAGCTGCTACGAGCTCCGCCTGTTGGTTGGTTGTGTTGGGGGGAAGTGCATGAGCCTCTATGTTGTTTTGAAGAGAGACTATGGCATATCCAGCTTTAGGAGTATTATGGTGTCTAAAGGAGGAACCGTCCGTATACCAATTGTGGTGTGCCGAGGGTATGGGGTCGGGTTGAATATTGGAAGGATGTGATGTAAAGGCATGTAGAGTTTCTAAGCAGCTGTGAAGGGGTTGGGGGACATTAGTCTGGACGGGAAGGAGGGAGGCTGGGTTTAGAGGCGAACAGGGCTGAAAGGAGATTGAGGGATTTTCTAAAAAGGCTGTGAGTAAGGAGAGTACTCGAGATGGAGGGAGACTTTGGAGGGCCTTGTAAGTGAGCAGGTCTTTGAAGCGATGGGGAAGAGAGAACAGTTATGGGAGTACCGAAAGTGAGTTTGGAAGCTTCTTGTTGAAGTTTCTCTGCTGCAGCCAGGGCACGTAGACAAGGAGCCCAGCCCCTAATGGTTGGATCCAGTTGTTTAGAGAGATAAGCGACCGGGGCTAGCAGGGAGTCCCGCTTTTGTGACAAGAGGCCTAAGGCCTGTCCTTGGTTTTCATGAGAATACAGTAGGAAGGGTTGTGTCAAATTGGGTAGGTGGAGAACAGGAGCGGAGAGGAGCTTGTCACGTAAAGAGCAAAAGGGAGTAGCAGGAGATGTGGACAGAGGTTCTTGGGGGTCTCCCTTGGCTAGTTCATAGAGGGGTTTGGCCAAGAGAGAGAAGTTTGGGATCCAAGCCCTAAAATACCCAGCCAGTCCTAGGAAGGATAGGATTTCGGACTTGGTTTTAGGAACGGGCCAGGAGGAAAGGGCCTGTTTTCTGTCTAAGGTGATGGACTTGTGGTGAGGGGTCAGGGTGAAGCCGAGATAGGTGACAGAAGTGGTAGAGACCTGTGCTTTGGACGGAGACACACGGTATCCATGATCTGCGAGAAAGTTGAGGAGGGTAGCGGTGTCCTCTTGGGAATCCTTTTCGGATGGGCTACAGAGAAGGAGATCATCTACATATTGTAGAAGTGTGGATTGAGGACAAAGAGGACGGAAGGATTTTAAGTCGGAGGCTAGGAATTGGCCAAAGATGTGTGGGCTATCCCTGAATCCTTGAGGGAGGACTGTCCAAGTATATTGTTCAGAGTGCCGGGTGTGTGGATCAGTCCAGGTAAAGGCAAAGATATCTTGGGAATCAGAATGTAAGGGAATAGAAAAGAAAGTGTCCTTAAGATCTAGGATGGAGAAATGGGTGGTGTCTGAGGGGATAAGGGAGAGGAGGGTATAGGGATTAGATACTAAGGGATGTATAGGAACTACAGCCGAGTTGATTGATCGTAAGTCTTGTACAAGTCTATAGGTCCCATTAGGTTTTTTTACTGCCAGGATAGGGGTATTAAAGGGGAAGTGTGTGAGGCGTATATATTGTTTGTGGAGTAGGTCTTTAATGATGGGAGTGAGGCCGAGGAGGGCTGTTGTGGTGAGGGGGTATTGGGTCTGATGGATGTAGCTGGAGGGGTCCTTTAACACAATTTTGACAGGGGAACAATGTGCTGAGGAGGGGTTATGGACATCCCACACTACAGGGTTTACAGGGTATGGCAGGGTAGGGTGTGGGGGAGGATTATTGGATTCTTGAGAGTCAGATAAGGTCAGGGCCAGGATGAAGGAACTGGAGGGATCTGAGGAGGGGATTGAAATGGAAGCTCCAAGCTTGGAAAGTATATCTCTTCCTAGCAGAGGAACTGGGCATTGTGGGATTACTAAAAAGGAGTGTGAAAAGGAGTGGGGAGCGTTTTGTAATTGGCAAAATAGGAGGGGGGTTCTATGAGGGAGTACGCATGTTCCCCCTACCCCGACAATAGGGGTTGAACTGGGTGTGGTGGGGCCTTGGAACTCCCTCAAGAGTGAAAAGGTGGCTCCAGTGTCCACTAAAAATGAGATAGGCTGACCGTCTACCACCAGACTAACCCTGGGCTCTGCTTTAGTGATAGTAAGAGTCGGGACAGGCGCAGGGCCCCGTCAGTCATCGGCTAAGGCGATCCTAGGAGGGGATTGTAGAGAGTGGAGATTCGTTGGTCCATCTCCCCTTCGGGTGGTGGGACAATCGGATCCCTAATGTCCCATCTGTTTGCATTTAGGACACGGCCGGGTGGGGGCCCGGGGCTGTGGACATGCACGCGACCAGTGGCCTTCCTTGCCGCATTTAAAGCACACTCCGGGAGGGGTCTTTGTGGTAGGGTTGGCCTTTGTCTGTTTGGACACTGGTTGAGCCACCATCTGAAAGTCAGCCTGGCGTGCCTTATTACGGAGTTTTTCTTTTTCCTCCTCACGGCCATGAAAGACCTTGAAGGCAGTGGAAAGGATTTCGCTCTGAGGGGTTGCCGGGCCATGTTCTAGTTTTTTTTTAATTTTATTTTTATGTCGGGGTAGGATTGGGCTAGAAAGAGGGTCATTAAGATATGTTTTCCCTCGTCCGTGTCTGGATCTAAGCTGGTGTACTGTCGGACGGCTTGTGTTAATCTGTCCAGAAAATCAGAGGGAGGTTCTTCCTTTTTTTGTATAATGTCTTGGACCTTCTGAAAATTAACTTCTTTCCGGGAAGCCTTTTTTAGACCCACTACCAGACAAGAGGCGAATCGGTCTCGGGCTTGGATACCTTGAACAGTGTTATAGTCCCAATTAGGATCTCTATCCGGGACTGCCTCAGGTCCAATGGGAAAGGTAGGGTCAGTTCGTCTAGTCTCGTTGGCATGTGTTTGGGCAGCATCCCATAACCTATGGCGTTCCTCTGATAGGAGAGTATTAGCCAGGAGCATAAAAATGTCCTGATAGGTAAGGCTGTATGCTTGGAATTTTTTAATATAGGTGGTGGGGTCAGAGCTAAAGGAGCCTAGCTTTTTTTCAATTTGGGAGAGATCAGAAAGAGAAAAGGGCACATGGACACGGACTACCCCTTCTGCCCCTGCCACTTCCCGAAGTGGGGCCATTAAGGTGAGGGAATTGGAAGGGGTAGAAAGGGAGGGGGCCGGATGTGGGGGAGGGCCACGGGATCGTGTGTGTGGCAGGCTGAATGGAGGAGCAGAAGAGATGTGAATTGGGGGATGTGCGTTAGAGGCAGGTAGTGGTAGGGGTACAGCCGGATTTTGGGGTGGAGATCGATACGGAGGAGGCTCATCTGCGGGATCGAAGGTTTCGTTGGTAGCAGGCGGGGAGGAGGAGGAGGGAGGGGTGGGCGGAGATGGCTTTGGAGTGACGGCCAAGAGGAGTTGGGAGGGAGAGCATGAGGAGCAGAGAGCAGGGTGTTGAGATAGGAGACGGAAAGCTTGAACGTAGGGGATTTCTGTCCATTTGCCCAGGCGCTGGCAGTAATTGAAAAGATCATGGATGAGGTTAGAGTCAAGAGACCCCTCGGAAGGCCAAACGGACTGATTATCTAAGGGGTATTGCAGCCAATTTTGAGTACAGAATCTGGTGAGGAGTTTAGGTTTGATGTCTCCCTTTAAAGAGAGTGTGGAAAGGTTTCGTAAAAGACATTGGAGAGGAGAGTCTGCGGCGGGGGAGGAAGAGGAGGCTCCCATAATGTTGGAGATACAAGGCAGGAAAAGAAGTCTCCGAACAGCGGGAGAACCTCCACACAAATATATAGGGCGTCCCCTATACAATGTGGGGGTTCCGGAGGGTTCAGTAGAACCGGATAGGAGACCTCCCAGAGGTTGTCACCCGTGGGAGGTTCCTAATTTGAGTCCAGGACTCAGGATTCGGAGAGTGCCGGTACCAGGCTTTAGGAGGAAGGCAAGGAACGTGGAGGAAAAGTATAGGAGAAGAAGGGAGCCAGCCCCTTTCTACCCCGCGCAGGTGTTGTCCCTATAAATTGGTGTAGGGTAGGACGAGGGTCCACCGTAGTCTTGAAGACCGTGGTGGGGTGTATTCCCTCTCTCCTTGGTAACATCAGGAGGCCACCGGATAATCACGGCTAGTTCTCCTGCTGTAGTCACCGGGGAGTGTCCGTCCCTAGAGGGGATACTCACGGAATAGCCGGTTGGTCGGTGGTGACTGTGACGAGCCGGAGCCTGGTCAAATGGGCAGGGGAATTCCGGACTGGGTCTTTCTAGGTGGCAGACGGGAGACAAGGGGCCTAATGAAGGCACTCCTTGTCCCGGGTTTCGGCACCAATGAAAGAAATCACCAGAACGCGCGGCAGTCTGAGAGGAATTCCAATTTATTAAATGGAGTAGCAAGCTTATATAGGGGGAGGATCCGGTTGGGGACGGCTAGTAGTTGTGTCGGATGTTGATTGGATAGTGGTAGGGTGGCGAGTGTTGATAGGTCTCTTGGACCGTAACAGCGGTGGAGGGGACTTTTGGCGCCGGCAGGTTCTTTTGGCGCCGGCGGGCTTTTTTGGCGCTAGTGGGGTTGCTAAGCATCATGGGATAGGGGATTTCGTCAGCTTCACTTCAGGTAAATGGAAAGTTACAGGGTTTGAAGAGGTGAAAAGTTAAGGGTCATTATGTTCAAACACTGTTCCCACGAGAAAGAGGAGGAGGAATTTATGGGAAACATGGTATGGGAATCTGACCTTTTAACGTTGCGCTTTCTGCTTCTGTGCCCCCGCTTACGCATCATATCAGACCACCATTTGGTGACGGGTAATGAACAGATGATGTATAGATCCATTGTGATTGGGATATAGTGATTAATGAATTTTGGGGTTTAAAAATGTGTACCTGAAATGGGTCGAGGCTGTTCCTTTGGAAGAACAGTCACTGCTAATAGACTGCCTCTAATATCAGAGCACTCAGGTTGAGTCTGATTATTCCGGTCACAACAGTTACATATTTAGATACATAAACAAATGGACAAATGTTTACTAAGTAAACCTAACATTTTGCACGATTCATTAGTCATTAGGCAAGTTAAAATATTGTTTCAGAGTGATACATTGATGAATCGATAGAAAGACTCTTATTGATAATCACATATAGATATAGATAGATGGTGACATACATAGACGATAGATAAATGGATAGCCAGCTGGCTAGCTAGCTAGCTTCTTTGTTTGTTATAGACCCACTTATTTACTTATTTCTCTTTTACTTCCCTTCCCTTGGAGATCAAATTAATGAAACTCCCTTTAAATACAAAAATCCATGAGTTGAGTACCTCTGGTTTTTTCTATGCAATTTGTAATTTTGGGTCTTCTATTCAGGTTCTTCATCTATTTGGTTTAATTTTGCTGTCTCTTGATAGACAACAGTCTGTTTCTATTCTTTTGCAGGTTGCTTTCCAGTTTTCCCAGCACCATTTACTGAAGAGGCTTTCAGTTCTGCACTGCATGTTTTTGGCTCTTACGTTAAAAATCCTTTGCCCTTGTAAACATGGGTTTCCCTCTGGACTCTCGATTCTGTTCTACTGGTTTGTGTGTCTGCCAGTACCAGGCCATTTTGATTACTGTCACTTGGTAATATGATGTGAAATCTGGAAGAGTGATGCGTCCAGCCTTGTTTTGTTCTCAGGATGGTGTGGTAATTTAGAGTCTTGTTGGGAGCCCTGTTTGCCTGATGGCTGCCCTTGGGGCAGATAAGGGATTATTTACTCAACAAGATGTCTGCATAGCTGGAAAATACTTTGTTAATCTTATCATCTGAAAAAAAAACCTTTGTGGCTTCAGGGAGTTAGCTGATTGTTTAAAGGAGGAAGACAGGATTAGCAACAGGTTTCGTATGTAAATGTCAGCAATTGTTTGTGTATACTTGGGATCTTCGGATTAGGGATTTTCCCTAGGTGGGATTCCCGCCTAGTCGTGATGTATAAATATGGTGTGCTGAATAAATTCTGGACTGCAGTATTGACTGTCAGTCCTCCTGACTCTTTCTCTTCTTCTGTCTTTTCTCCTTAATCCTCACTCCCCCTCTCAGGACTTTTCGCTTTTGCCGGTGGGCTCTGGCAGAGTCTTTTATGCTTCCCTACAAATATGATGGCTTTTGTTCTATTTTTTTTAATGTTGATGTGATTTTGATGGGGATTGCATTAAATCTGTAGAATGCTTTAGATAATAAGATCATTCAACAATAGAACTCATTTTGTAGCAAATATGTTGATATGTTGAGATACCCATTGCTATATATGCAGATATATAGACTGAGATGACTAAGAGTGGAAGGTTCTTTTCCACGTTAGTGGGGAGTTTAGAGGACATATTCTGAAAATGGCAGTGACAAAAGTTAGAAGGATCTTAAATTTCTGATTATCCACATGGAGCAGTGCCGAACATCTCCCTTCCTCCTTTCCACTCCTCCAAATCTATTTCAGTTCCTCTACCAAGCCTGGTTCTCAGCTTTCTGTGAGATTTAACAATCTTTTTTCCTTAAATTGTATTTTTGTTTTCGTTGGTCATAGATTTCACCATGTCCCGTGCTCTCCTTTACAGCTCTCCCCTCAGGAACATAGATATTCTCTTCTGTCTACTGCTGTCTTTTGCATCTTTATATTTGGATTTTTATGTCAGGTTTCCATTTTTTGATGTTACATCATAGATTTCCCTCCAAAATACAAACTGAAAAGTTGTAAGGTACCAACAAAATGAAATTGTAATGTGCCAACAGAGACATTGTTGTAGGATGCATCAGTATTTGCTTTAAAATAGTGCCCTGCAACTGCTCATTCCTTTCTGAATTTACAAAATGTGGAAATGTTAGTTCAGTGTATTTCATTGGTCTACATGATTTGATAAAGCTCCCTGTACAACATTTCTAGAATTACAAGGAAAAATTGTAGAAGGCTGTTTCAAATCTTGTCCCTGGCCCTTTAAGATAATCCCCCTATAGGACTTTGCCATTTCACCCTCCAGCTAACACCTGGCCTAGCCCCTGGCCTAGCCAGCAGCCGCAAGGGACAATAAGAAAAGGTTACCCAACAATGCCAGTAACAGTAATTAAAGAAAAAGGTTAACGGAGAAAATAGCTCACCCACGTTCCGCCGGCTAACGCATGTAACTGCAATAACGCACCTGAGTCCCACCGATCAGGGAAAAAGTCACGTAACCACCCCCGCCCCCGAGAGGGTATAAAACTCAAGGGAAAGGGGGTCTCAGGGCTCTCGCCCTTGGTGGGGGCCCGGGTTCGAATCCGTAAATAAAGAGCATGCTGTAACATCTTATCCGAAAATAAAGCGCTTACTGTAACATCTTATCTGGAGGTTTCTGTCCTTCGTGGGGGTCTCGAAACGCCACACAACAAAAATTACAAAGAAATTTTTATCCTTTTGATTACTACAGCACTTCTCAAAAATTATGCCACTACAGATAGAAGTTTACTTTAGTGGATTATCTTAACTTTTTATGTTAAATTTGTACATAAATTCTTTGTAATATTAATGTCCAAGTAATCACCCTGTGTCACAATTTGAGTTTTGTTTTGTTTTTTTTTTTTTTAAGTGGGAAATGTGATTGTTGATTCTGTTATGTGTCTGATTATTTGTTTTGCTGGATAATATGGTTTTATTCTTTTCTCTATGGAAATGCTGTACAATCTGAAAAAAACTTAAATTGACATCCTATTATGGAAACATATGTCTGCTTTATTAGGCATCATAACTGGATGCAAATTAGCATGCGTTGTTGCAGCCAAGGACTCAGAGAAATACATAAAACTACATTAAGCAGGTAGCAAGACAAAACAAAGAGACAGGTCTTTCCTGTTTCTCTTTTCTTTCAAATTCAACTACTGCTTTATTTGTTAATAAATCCCGAGCAAATTCTTTTGAGGATGAAAGATAATCTGTTTTAAGTTTCTGAGACAGAAAATAGTCCAAGAGAGCTTCTCGATAGAAAGTTCCTCAGATATGTGGTTGGTCTCCACTGAAGCAGTGAAAGTGCTGGGCTGTAGGAGGAAAGAAAGAGAGAAAATGATCCATTTATTAATCTCTAAAATTTGTACTCTAACTTTCACGTTCTTTTATACTGAAACTCTTTGGAGAAATAAACCTCAGTGTTTTTCTTTAGCATGTAGTAATTTAGGCATACAACATCAACACAGGATATAGCTGTGTCTATTGCTTAACTGGTAGTTATAAAACCAAAAAAATTAAAAGTGTTTTTAGTGATTCTAGTTGCAGATTAGAC
This sequence comes from Cynopterus sphinx, assembly GCA_030015415.1. Lineage (NCBI taxonomy): Eukaryota > Metazoa > Chordata > Mammalia > Chiroptera > Pteropodidae > Cynopterus > Cynopterus sphinx. Next base: position 92,272 of record JAKZJJ010000143.1, read on the forward strand.
CATCTAAGTCAAATCAGTCCACAGAATAATAGGAGATGATAAAATGGTTGTTTTAAGGCATTACAACTTAGGGTGGTTTGCTACACAGCAAAAGTTAAATGACACATGTGGTTTCAAATACTACAATAGAAGGTGAAGAAGACTTCCTGTCTATTCAATGACCAAGGAAACTTGTGACCATAGTTGGGGCTTAGAATACAGAAAATAGAGGGAGAACCTGCAATAAAAGACAGTGACCCAGTCACCCAGGATAAAGGAAGGCTGTTGAACCAAAACTGATTTAGGGAGGCATGAGAATCCTGTTATGTATGGATAGGAGATCGATGTATGAAGAAACTGAGTTGAGTTACAGCCAATAATAATAGTTCATGCTTCCCTAATTTCTGTAGCAGAGACTTCTAGTTACCTACTCAATACCCAGACTCACCTTTTCTTCGCTAATATAAATACATTTGGGGGATTAGGAAGCAATGTGCTCAAATTAGAGACCGAATTTCTCAAAATCTCTTACAAGTGGGAGCCCACTGATGCATTGCTAAGGCTTCCAGGAAGGATCATTAAAGAGAGCTCTCAGCTGGCAGCTCTCTTGCCGTTTCTCTTCCTGCTTTCTGTCTGCAATGTGGTTGCGAAGGCAGCTATGTGACCTACCCTGAGATCATGGGGGGCAAGGACCACACCCTTAGGAGGAGTGCATAGCTGGAGGCACCCTGGGTCGATGAGGACTTTGTAGGACATATCCACTCCTGTCTTAGACTGTCCACAGTTTGATATTTTATTAAGTGAGGGAAAAATGAATCCTTCCGTGGCCTACCTAGTGTTTCAAAGAATGTGCAGCCCGACTCAGGCAACCAATCTTCCTGAGCACTGGGGACTGGTCCTGTCATTTTCTCCAGGGGAATGTAGTCTCGAAACTAACTTCTTAGGCCCTTAAATACCAACATATTGTCGATGGCCCATAGTGTCAGGGAAGCTCTGGCTTGTACCAACACCAAATCATACTTTGATTCCCTTGGGAAAACCGAAGGTCAGCTAATTCAGCCATGACTCCCTTATCTGTTGTCCCTGGCCACCATCCAATGTGCAAACCCCACTTATCATCCATCCTCTCTCACTCTCTCATCCCCACATTTATGGGCGTCTTCCTTTGCACCTTCCTACTGTTTCCACTTTCCTCACCATCACACATACTCCCTTGCCTGGTAAAAAAATTCCACTCCTTCTTAATTCATGCCAAAAATCTCTTCATCTCTCAACTTTTGCTGAACTGATTCCCTCCCAGAGCCATCTCTATTCTCACAGCCTTATCAAGTGAAAGCCGCCCATTCCCCCACACTACATACATGGCAGGTTCTGGAGATGAAGGTGGTGTCCTCCTTGCCCTACTCATTCAATCTCTCATTTTTCAACAACCTGTAAAGCTGCTGATCATTGGAGGTGCACTTAAATGGCTCTTGTCCTCATCAAAAGTGGTACCACCTGTGCAAATAACACCTCCAATATCCTGGCTTCACAGTTCTTTGACGTCCTCTATTCCAGTTACCATCACCTACCTGTCACTGTCCTTTTAAAACTCTTTTCCTCAGGAGTCCAAGCTTCAGTGACACAGCTCTCCTGCTGAATGTGACACTTTGCACCTGCATCCTGCATTTTTCAGACCCTCTCAGAGCTTTCGCAGTGCCCCCTTGTGGCAGCCTATGCGCATGTGTTTGGCTGCCACCAGGCAGAAAACCAAGGGCGCTGTTGTCAGCTCCTGCTTCCCCATTGCTCCATTTCTCCAGTACCTTGTGAACTCGTGCTTCTTTCCGGGCTTACAGAACTTTACAATACAGTCACCGGTGAGATCTTGAAAATCCAATCTTACAGACCTTTCATCCTCTCCTATCAGCTCTCACTGTTCCTGTGTCCGTTCTGCTGGTCTCTAACAAGCAAAGAGAGAGACAAAACTCAAGCATTGGGAATAAACAACTGCAAGTGTAACCTTTACTAACCAAAATATTGTGTTTTATGATAGCAGTTTCCAGTGCCTTTGTACAGGAAATGAATAAGAGGGTAGTTTCAGCTCCTGGGTAAGAGCAGAAATTCTCTTCTGATGGCAGCCACATTAAGATGGGGGCTGGGTCTGATGGAGGCATTTGCTGCTAGCAAGTTCCAGAAACAGACCTCAGTTAACTTACAGCAAGGGAAAGAACAGTAAAGAAGCAGGAGTGTGCAGGAAGGTGGAAAAGACCAGTGATCCAGCCTCAGGGCTAGAAGAAGAGCTATGAATAAAAGGCATTGCTGGTTAGAATGCCAGCACTGCCAGAACCATCTCTCACCATGTTGATCTCCATGTCACTCTGCTCAAAATTTACACTGCATTAGGGTAGACTGAAGCACCTGACTGGCTCTTCCGGAAGTGGGCTAAAACCTGATGGCCCAAACCCACCGATATCTACCACGTGGAACCCACCACATAAAAGGTGGGACTGAGTTCATGTACTTGTCCCAGCCAACAAACCAGTCTAATAGACTTACTTTTACTCATGGACATAGACAATAGACTAGTGATTACCAGAGCATAAGGGGAGGGATGTGGGAGGAGATAGACTGTGTAAGGGTGGTTAAATATGTGGTGACAGAAAGAAATATAACTGTGAGATGTGAAGGATAACTAAAAAACTATGTGAGCCAAGTGATGCAGTAAGTCCAATGTGTTGGGTTGTTACAGGGGCAGAAAGGAGAAGTCAAAGTGGAAAAATATTTCTCTTGGGAAATGTAAACCAGAATAGTACAGTTCTGGCCAAATGTTTCTCCCCCTTAAGATAAAGAAAATCTGATAACTGATGCCTTCTGGCAACATGCGCAGGGTATGTCATAAGAAGAGGGCTGTAGATAATATGTACAGAGAATGAGAATGATTCTTCAAGCTACATGGTGCAAAAACTTGGTGCAAGAACAAAAGACAAGGAAGCAGCCAGACTAATGATTTTTTTTCTAGCCTTGTATAACAAAACCCTGATAAGCGTTATTATTAAAAAAAAAAAAATCTCTCTTAAAAAAAAACACCCGAGAACAAAATTGAAGTGAGAAATTGCATGGACCAGCTTACACATCAGGATTATTGGCAGATTATTCCTCTTGGTAGGGAACCAGACACTCTTACAGAATAAAATCCCACTGGTGGGCTTCAGCTCAGATTTCTTAGCAGCAACACTAATGGCAACTGAGTAGGCAGGCAGAGGTCCTTGAATAGAGTTTGCATCCTCCCATCTCATTTACTTATGTATTTCTGAAAAAATATTTTACTGATTAAAAGAAATTCTGAAGCATCCCCAGTAACCAAGTAGAATAGATATTGTTTCATTGCCTCTGGATTTCCATCCCATGATCTGCACCAACAAGTGTTTAAAGCCAGACTTTCTAGTCCTTCGTTTGTCTGCTAACCTATTGCCATAAATCTATGGTAGAAAAACTCCCGTTCTAGAAAAATGACAACATGCACTAATGTTGTACGAAAGGAGAACAGGAGGTATGGGAAAGATCTCACAATGACAATGGGAACATGAGAATGTTAAATGTCCTCCGAGACATGGAGTTTTGCCCAAGCTCCCAAAGCTGAGCACACTGTTCATCAAATGTCCACTGATTCTAAAGAGAGATGCTAGACCAGCTACACAGGGCTAAGTGGGACCCCCAAGTACTTCTGCCATCCATGTCCCTCAGCCCTCTTCAGTTTATATAAAAGAGAAAGCAAGAGTAAAAGAGGGTTGCTAGCGCGCCCCCCCCCCGCCCAGAAATGCGGGAGACTTGGAGAGAACCCCTCAGAGAAACTGACAGGTTGCCCTGTAATGGAAGAGCACAAGAAAGGATGCTTGACTATTTCTCACAATTCAACAGGGAAGAGGTCAGCTGGGGCGTCTAAAACAACCTATGACAGCAAGGAGAGTTACTGCAGAGTGAGCAACTTCAGCTTGTAGGTCTTAGTTGTGGAAAAGGGTTTTTCCATCGGCTCAGTGAGCATCAAGCAAGTAGCTGTGCTGGGTTTTGCTGGACGTTCCCTGCCCCAGAGGCCTGCTACAGGTGAGGGGACCCAACAACAAAAGGCTGGTGGGAGGTGCCACAAAAAACAGAAGCCAGTGGTCTACCAGACAGTGGATGATCTGAACCAGAGCAAGGGTGAGAGGGGGTTCTCAATAAAGGGGTCTCCAAAAATTCCCAGTGTGAGCTCATAAATAGAACACAGGCAATATTTGGTTGTTAGCATCCTGAGAACAACAATAGCAGATAACAAAATGCTCAGTTGTATTAGTATGCTGTGGCTGACATATCTGGGTGGCTAAAAAGATGAGAAATGTATTCTTTCACAGTTCCAGAGCCAGAAGTCTAAGTTCAAAGTTTTGCCACAACAACACTACCTCCAAATGTTCTAGAGTCAAATCCATTGTAGCTTCTTCCAGCTTCAAGTGCCTCTAGCAGTTGCTTGGCTTGTGGCCGCATGATGGCAAAGTCAATCTTTGTCTTCACATGGACATCATCTCTGTTTTTTCTTCTCCTTCAATGTCTCTTTAGATCATTAGGCACTTGTTATTGGATTTAGGGCCCACCTGGGTAATCGAGGATGATTTTATCTCAAGATTATTCGTTATATCTTGTAGACTTTAATTTTTTTTTCCCTAAATAAGGTCACATTCACAGGTTCTGGAAGTGTGCATAGCTGTCTTTGGTGGTGGTGGGAGGGAAAACTGTCCTTTAACCATATACACTAATCACATAAATACTTGTTAAATAAATTATTCCTTATTTCTTTCTAACACTCCTTTCTGTTCCTGCCCTCACCAGAAAATAGTGGAGAAAGTAGAGGAAAATGTAGTAAATTGAGTGAATAAATTGATCTGCGTCTTTCCCTTTGTTGCTCCATACAGTTATAGACCACACGTGAGCTGAGGCAAAGTCAGGCCTTCACACTGGATGCATTTCTTATATTAGATTTGAACAAACATTTTCACAACCTCGATTGAAGATTATATCTTTATATTTCAAAGTGTGAGGAAAATCTGTGGGAGTTGCTCAAGCCTCAAGCTCCAGCCCTGGAAGAGCCACAAAGGAAGGAGAAAGAATCTGCAAAGATAGTTTCAAGGCAATGGTAAGAAAAACATGAAAATAAAAAGTTTGTTCTCACATACAACCTGCGAAGCCCGGCTATTCAATACATTAGAGTTATAGTTGCCTCACTTTGTTCTTGTGACTGAAGAATCTTATAGCAAGAGCTTTGAAGGTAAAGTCCCTTAGGTCACATCCAGGATGGACCTGCAGTATCTGAGCAGGTTTTACAACTGAATTGCTGCTTCTTTCTTAACCATTACAGGTTGATTTGACACTTCCCTTCTCTGGCCTCCACCCCACAGCCTGGACGTTGAACTGTGCCCCCGACCATAGGACCTCCTACAAGAGGCTGAGGAGAGTCGCCTCCCCCCCCCTCCACGCTGACCATGCTGCGCATGCGCACTTTCCCTAGCACACATGCGCTGGGTCCGGCTGCGGCCTGTCATGTGCGGGGTGGGGTGCGTGGGCCTCGTTGTCCAGCCCCCGGACCGGAAGTCCTCTCCGGGCACGGGAGGGTCTGGGAGGACTCCTGGGCTTGTGCGCCTCTGGGTGAGCCGGGCTCGCCTCCGACAGGCTCCCCTCCGCCAGGCTCCCTGGCCATCCCTGCTCGGGGATGCTCTCGGTGTGTAGGTGTGTTTCCAAGCATTATATTAGCCTATGCCAAGGCTACTGAGCACTTCAGATGACTCTGGTCTGAACTGAGTTCTGCACTAAGTGTAAAACGACAAATTTTGGAGAATCGGTATAAAAAAAGGATATAAAATACCTCAGTAATTTGATTATAGTGATAACATGTTGACATGGCTATAGTTTGGATACACTGGGTTAAATAAGCTGTGTTATTAATTTCGCCTGTTTGATCTTTTAAGAGGGTTACTAGACAATTTGAATGCTACCTGTGGTCAGAATTATATTTCTTTTGGACAGTGTTGTTCCAGAAAGGGATCAGCAAACAATGGCCTGCAGCTGAATCCAACTTGCTTGTGTTTGAGAAAAAGATTTATTGGAGCAAAGCCACAGCCATTCATTAATGTATTGTCTGTGGCTACTGTTTCTGCTATAAGAGCAGCAGAGTTTGATGGCCTTACAGAGATTCAATGACCTGCAAAGCGTAAGGTATGTACTGTGTGGCCTTTTACAAAAAGTTGTCCAACCTCCTCATCTAGAACAATGTATGATGTCAGTGTAGGGAGTAAGCAAGGGAATTAAAATGTTAATTAAGCTGCAATCAGAGACAGTAGTAGGCTGATCAGCCTTGCAGTCAGGCCAGGAGGACAACTATCCTTCCCCTTCCTCACTGTATGTTTATATCGAAGGAAATAGGAACTAAAGGATGACATATAAACTGAATTTCTGGAACAATCAGTTCCTTGTCAAAGCCTTTACTGTCTGGCATTGTGGAGTGTTTGACCTTATCTAATAAACTTTCCTTTTTGCTTTACTTTGCTGTGTGTGTCAGATTCTTTCTACATCCTCCACCAAAGGATCTTCTTCTTCGGTAGGTGTAGGTCTTGGTCTCCCCTTCACTTGGAGAAATTTGCCCTGTTGTGCATCAGTTTCTTCTTTGTTCCCGTGTGTGTTTTTCTGCCAAGAATGTACTGTTTCGATTGTCTCTTTGTAGGACAATTTGAAGACAGGCAGTGTGATCCCTGTGGCCTTCCTCTTCCCCCTCTCCCCCAAGATTGCTCCAGCTACTTAGCAGTCTATTAGTTTTTTGTTTCTTTAAAGAATGACATTAGGATTTTGTTAGTGATTGCATTAAATCTGTATGTTGCTTTAGATTATATGGCCATTTTAACTGTTGATTATTTCAATCCATAAACACAAAATATCTTTTCTTTCTTTTTTTAAATCATGTCTTGTAGTTTTCAGTTAATAGGCCCTCACATGCTTTATTCTTTTTGTTACAATTTCCAAACGAATTGTTTCTGTTTCTAAAATTGCAATGTTAATAAAGGAACTTAATGTTTTTTTGTGTCTTGGTTTTGTTTCCTGAAACTTTACTGTATTTTTTATTTTTTCTAATAATGTTTTGCGGGATCTTTAGGAGTTTCATTCTCATCTGCAAAATGACAGTTTAACTTTCTGATGTGATTTGAATGTCTTTTATTTTTTTTCTCTTGCCTGACGGCTCTGGCTGGGTCTTCCAATGCAGTATTGAGTGACAGTTGTTCTAGGGGACAACCTTGTCTGATTCCTGATTTTAGAGGAAAAGGCTTCCATTTTTCACCATTAAGTATGATTTAGCACAGGGTTTGTCAAATATGGCCTTTAATATGTTCAAGTACTTGCATTCTACACACATTTGATTGAGTGTTTTAATGATTAGTGGGTGCTGTAACTTGTTAAATGCTTCTTCTGCATCTGTCGATATGGTTATTTAAATTTCATCCTTTATTTTGTTTATGGGATGTATCACATAGATTGGGTTGCATACATTGAACTATTTCCGTGCCCCTGGGATGAAGCTCAATTGATCTTGGTATAAAATCTTCTAATGTGTTGTTGTACTCATTGTGCTAGTATTTTGTGTAAGATTTTTGGGTGTTTTCATGTGGGTTGTTACCCTTCCCAAGTCTGGGTATCAGTGTAATGTTGAGCTCATGAAATGACTTCAGAAGTATTGCCCCTTCTTTAATTTTTTGAAAGAGTTTGAAAAACAACAACAGATATTAAATTAACTTTAAATATTGGGTAGAAATCACTGGAGAAGCCATCTGGTCCTGGACTTTTACTTTGGAAAGAATTTTGATGATTGTTTTTTGACTTTATGATTCAGTCTAGGAAGGTTTTATATTTTCAAGAACTTGACAATTTCTTGTTTGTTATTGAATTAGGGACATACATTTTTATGTTTTTAATATAATTATTTGTGATATTCCTCACAAATTTTCAGAATTTTTATGTCCTTTTTTCTTACAACATTATGCAACTTGAAGGACTGTCCATAGCACTATTGTAGTGCATGCCTAATGGTAACTAGCTCCCTCAGCTTTTGTCTGGGAATACTTATTTTTGTCTTTTTTTTTGGAAGGGCAGTTTTGTTAGACACAAAAACTCTTGTTTGACAAGCCCCTCCACCCACCCCACCCCGAACCCCGAACTTAAAATATGTCATGCACAGCCTTCTGGAAGCTAAGATTTCTGCTGACAGACATACGGCTGATCCTATTAAAGATCTCCAGTATGCTAAAAAGAAATTAGTTTCTCCCTTGGTCCTTTCAAGATGTCCTCTTTACTTTCAACAATTTGGTGAGAATGTGTCTAGATGTAGGTTTTTTGGTTAATTCTGTTGGACTCATTGATATGGGATTGTGGCCCCACTCAACTTTTGTATATCTTTATGTGAACTAATTGTATCTAATTTCAATGAATCTCTTTTCAAGTCAGGTCACATTCTCAGTTACTGGCGGTAAAGACAGCTGCATAACTACTCTGTGGGGACACAATGAAACCAGAGCTCGTCCTCCAAAAGACATCATCATATTCTAAACATCTGTGCTTCTCAAAAATCACTTGAATGTATATAACCCAAAAGTTCATTAGAGACAGTAACTGTTTTATTTCAGTTATACATAGATAAAAGAGACAGGAAATAATCAGTTATGTAGAAGACGTAAAACATTTCTTTCAAAAAAGTTACCCTAGTTGATATTATTATAACATTTGGGAGGTGCATAGGCACCTCCAAAAGTTCAACCGTATCCTTAGCCGTTTCATAATCCGCAGCCCAAAGTAATAGTGATCCCATGAAGTAAATTCTCAGATCATGATTCTATCAAGAATAGCATGCATGTACAGTGAGATTTATATCAGTTATGTTTTGATTTGCACTTTCTCTTTTCTTCTTGGTGTAGCTGTGTATCAATGTCACAGACCTCTGTGTTCATTTTCTGAGCAGGAACCTAGGTTAATCACTTCCCAGCTCCAATGGGCAGTGAGAGGATTACACAGGGGCCCCAGGCCTGGAGGTTGCACATGGGTGTGGGTACTCTGGAAAACCTCCAGGAGGACCAACATGGTGAGAAATGCCATTTAATACTCACGCGCCAGGAAGGTTCATTGGCAGCGGCCAGTCAGACCTGCAGGAACAAAGCTGCTGCCCAAGAGCAAACAGAGTTCTTTATGCCCATGAGGTGGGCAGGGGCATGGGGAGGATCTCATGGGGAAGCCTTCCCAGCTGAATGGGAGCAAGATGTGCTTGCTACTGGGTTACAGGAGCAAATATCGTCCATGGGAGCAGCAGGAAACGTCCTTGGGGTCGGGCACTGCCAAAAGTCCAATGTGCACTCCCTGCCTTGGTTGCTGGCTGGGCAGCCGGCAGACTTCTGAGTGTGAGCAGGTGCTGTGTTCTGAGTTAATCTGGCGTAGCTCCTCTACCTCACATTCTTCGCATCAGTTCTTCCAGACAGGGAATTCATGGGTGCCTAGAGCATTTGTTATTGCATGCATATATCACAAATGCAATGAAGACTACACCCTAACATTAACTACACAGAAGCCCAGTAGTCCTGTTACCAGGTAATGGTCCCAAGGTCCAAAGGCAGGCCAACAGGTGGTTAAGGGCTTTGGCCCAAGTGCTGCATGCAACACATGAGGCTACAATTCCTGTTACAACTACCCGCCCACCCCAGAATGACTGATCATTCCTCAGTCTTGAAGGAAGAGAGGGAATGACCACTCCAGTTGCTTTCTACTAAAAATGTGCAGAGTTCATGGATGAGGAATGACCCTGCCCTGTATTCACCTGCATGTAGCGTTAGGTTTTGGTTCAGTACACATACAAAGTTGCCTTTTGCATGTGTTTGCGTGCTATGTGTTTGAGTCTCAGCTTTTCCACAGCTGTTACCGTAGGTTTAGCAAGTTGTATTAGCCACTGTCAGTGAAAACAAGAGGAAAAGGTTAATAGAGCAAATGATAAAGCCGCTTCCGTGCTTGTAAGGTTGTCAGCTGGAATGTCCCTGATGATGTCTGCAGACACCAAGGAAAACTCTTCACGTGGCCCACACAGCACCAGTCGCTGAGGTTGTTCAAACATGAGCCATTGTGGCAGCCTCTCAAATTTTATATCAAGTTGTCCATCATTAGCTTGTATGGCTTGGAGAAAGCAGTTATAGTTTTTCAATAGTGCCTAGTTGAAGGATGGGAGAAAAATTAAAAATTGAAAGAGTCACAGATACATATTTAGGAAACTGGAGGAATTTAGATCCCAGTCCAAAACACTAGTAGAAAATAGAAGCTAAAAGACAATAGCATAAGAATCAAACATTTACATAGGTATATTTCTATTTGTCTTGAAACATATATTTCTCATCATTTATCAGAGTTTATCAGAGAGAGCCAGATTAAGTAAGACCCATTCATTTGCAACATAGGTAATTATTTGCCCAGAAATAGGTAATAATAAGCCCGGAAAGAATGTCAATTAACCAGATAGGCATTTTTCATTCTGCTTTACTAGAGTTTTACAAGGAATCATCCGCATGAATTTGAAAGTCCGCACGAGGCCAGAAAAGTCAGGATGTTACCGGAGAGTGGGGTTCCCTCTTGACACATTGTCTAGGGTCTCGATGTCACAGACAAAAAAAAAAAAAAAAACTGTGTAAGACACGAAAGCACAGCAGAAAGGAATGGCTCATTTGAAACGGAGGGTAAAGTGACAGTACACTTCCAGTTGTGGAAGTGGGCAGAGCAAGAGAAGGGTGGTTCAAAGGCCCAGGAACAAAGCCTTCGGTGCTTTCACCCCTATTTTCTGTGGGCAGTCACTTTTTTTAGAGGTGTGGGGTTTCTTCATGGGCCAGTGGTAGGGACAACACTCGGTGACTATGTGTGTTTGCTTTCTGCCCGTGTTTGTTCCTAGAATTCAGTCTGTTATAATGATATTAATGAACTTCCTGGCATATGCATCACATTATAATGATGGTAGAATGAGACTCAGGTGATTTGAGTCATTGGAGTCTTCACCGCATTGCTTAAGTATAATGACCAGCTTAAACTAGTGCCCAATGTTCTGGTCGCTTGCTTCCTTGCAGTGACTTTTGCCCCAAAATGCCTTCTGGCTTGTTTAATTGTGGGCCGACTGGGGCGGACCTTTCTGGGATAGGATGACTTCAGTGTCTGCAGGCAAACGTGAAACCCCTTAACTGACTTTCCTGACTAAGCTTTTTCTAAGAGCCATGAACTTATTATCAGTATGGATGTTGACAGGGAGGAGGTCTCTTCTTTCATATATGCTTTCTGCTGAGAATGGCCAAAGTCCCTGCCTACAGGGGTTTCATAGTGCTCTTTCTCTTTATGACTCATTCAGAGTGAAGTCTTGGGGATCCTGCTGAAGTGCCACCTCAGGCCCTAGACAAGAAAAAGGTATAAATTTGTTATTTAAATCATACATCTCTTCATTTTCTATTACTGATTTGCCTATTGAGTGAGTAAAAGGAAACAGGTTTGGTCACAATTTTTCTTAAAGAGTAAAAAGAGAGACCTTTGGTGTACAGTCCCCTCCCCCACCTAGACTATAAGGGCCTGCCTGGCTTAATGCCATTTCTGCTTAATGATAGGCTGATGACCCTTATCAGTAGCCCGAGGATCTGTGTCGCAAGGGCAATTACCAGGATTTGAGAGAGAGGGCCTTTGTTTCCCCCCCACAAAAGGAGGGAAGGCAACTAGTTTTACTAAAAAGACAACTGTGCAAGGGATGTCCCATTTCATTTCCTGCCAAAAGATTACGAATTTTGCAAGTGATGTCCTATCACACCATCACATTTTCCCAGAATTTTACACTCTTCTTCAAACCTTCTAAAAACATTTCTTTGGGTCTCTTCTATGGCAGCTGCCATGTCTTGTAAAACTTATATTAAATAAATGTATGCTTTCATTTTGTTAGTCGTCTTTTGTTAAGAGCAACTGAGAACCTAACCAGGTAGAAGAACAAAGATTTTTTTTTCTTTCCTACATTGGTGATTGTAAGGCCTTAAACCTAACAGCCCGTTTCCCCCCACCATGAACATGGCGCTTTTCCGGCTTCTCTTACGGAATACCTGGTTCCCACCGGCACCATGAACGGCCCTATCAGACTGTCCTACCTCAGTAAATCCCCCCGTCCTAAAACCCGAACCAATCACAACCCTCCACATAGCGCCTCAAGCCTACCCTCCCCCTTGCACCCCTATAAAAGATACGAGCAGCCCAACAATAAACGGAAGTGCTCTGGCGACCTGTCAGTGTGTCCTCCCAGGTCTGTCATTGGTGCCGAAACCTGAGGGGTAACTATTCTCGGACTTCGCTCGAGAAAGTCCCCCTTCCGCTGCTGATATCTCGCCCTCGTCCATTTTCCCGGCACCAGCTCCCGCACTCACCACCAGCTCATCTGACACATAAGTCCCCCACTACAAGTACACCATCTGGTTTGGGCTATAGCGAGGAAACCAGCCGTGATCGTCCGGTGGTCTCTCGACGCCAAACTCGGTGGAGAAACGCACTCCACCACGGTCTTTAAGACTACGGTGGACCTCCTGGGTCCTTCCTGATACTCACAATCGTCATAACACCCTATACTCGGATAGTTAGCTAACGAGGAGTCCCGGGCCGGCTCCCATCCCGGTGTCATCTGTCACGCCCGCCTTCCAGTCTCCAACCCCTCCCCTCCCACCTCCCTCTTTTCTCTCTCTCCGATAAACTCCCAGCGCTGGGTTCCTCTAAGCTCCGGCACATGCCTCGATTTGGTTTTGTGGGTGACGACCCACATCTCCATTCCCTCCGGCTCTTAAGAGCCTCGGTGGTTGCTTTGACATATCGGGGACGCCCTTTATTGTCAACCAACCTCTCCTCCACCTGAGGGATTTCCTTACTCTTATTTCTGCTCACCCTTCAACCCCTTTTCAAAATGGGAGCCATTCCCTCTTCTCCTGTAGCTGACTCTCCCCTAAAATGCCTTATAAAAAACCTTACTACATTATCACTCAGGCCTGACATCAAGCCTAAATTACTCACCAGATACTCCACTCAAGATTGGCCTCAATATCCCCTTGACAACCAAAGCGTATGGCCCCCCGAGGGCACCCTTAATTCCAATATTCTCTGCGACCTTTTCAATTATTGCCAGCGCCTGGGAAAATGGAAGGAGATTCCCTACATCGAAGCTTTCCGCCTCCTGGCTCAGAACCCCTCTCTCTGTGCCACCTGCTCCACCCCCCAAATCCTTCTTGCACATAAGCTGTCTCACCCTACTTCCGGCTCCCCCGCCCCTCTTCCCGATCTGGGAACCTTTGACCCTGCCGATGAGCCTCCTCCTTATAGACCTCTTAATCTGCCTCCACCCCAACTCTCCCCACCTCATCCTTCACATCCATCCTCCTCCCCGTTCACTCCCCTTCCCTCTCCTGACCCCAATCCCAAACCCTTTCGTCCCCCTGTCACACGCTCACGGGGACACCCTCAAACCTCTTCCATCATGGCCCCCCTCTGCAAGGTCTCTGGTGCCAAAGGGGTAGTCCGAGTTCATGTCCCTTTCTCCTTAGCCGATCTGTCCCAATTAGAAAAAAGGCTAGGATCTTTCACCACTGACCCAACCACCTATATCAGAGAGTTCCAATGGGTCCTGCAGGCTTATGGTCTCACCCACCACGACATTTACATGCCCTTAGCTAACACCCTCCTCCCGGAGGAACGCCGCAGAGTCTGGGACGCAGCCCAGGCTCATGCTGATGACACCCATCAAACTGACCCCACCTATCCCACCGGCCCACACGCGGTCCCTGAACAAGATCCACATTGGGGCTATAATACCAACCCAGGTATCCAGGCCCGTGACCGTTTCCCCTCTTGCCTCGTGGTCGGCCTTAAAAAGGCCACCTGCAAGGTCGTTACTTTCCAGAAAATACAGGAGGTAATACAAAAGTAGGACGAAACTCCATCTGAGTTTCTACACAGACTAACTCAGGCCCTCCTCCAGTATACCAACCTAGACCCTACCTCCGAAGATGGCAAACATGTCCTCATGACATACTTCCTTTCTCAGTCCTACCCCGACATTAAGGCCAAACTTAAAAAATTAGAGCAGGGCCCCGCTACCCCGCAGACCGAGATCCTCTCCGTGGCCTTTAAGATGTTCCATGATAGAGACGAGGAACGGGAACGCAAACAACTAAAGGCCAACCAAGCCAACTTCCAGATGTTGGCACAAGTAATTACTAAGCCACCCCCTGGCCATCCGCCCGTCCCACAATCCCCCTGGAGCCTGCCTCAAGTGTGGCAAGGTCGGACATTGGTCTCGGGCTTGTCCATCACCCCGACAACCCACTACACCATGTCCCAAATGCAAACAACGGGGACATTGGGGCTCCGAGTGCCCCCTCGCCCGAAGCGGGGAGGGATCTTTCCAGCCCCCAAAACTCCCAACATCTTAACCACCACTGTTGGGGGTAGCTGAGGAGGACTGACGGGGCCCTGGGTCCTCCCCGACAATCAACATAACCAAGAGTGAACCCAGGGTTATAATAGATGTGGAAGGCCGCCCCATTTCCTTTCTCTTGGACACCGGAGCCACTTTCTCGGTTCTGCAGGAGCTTCGGGGCCCTACCACACGTAGCACCTCTCCTATTGTCGGGGTAGGAGGGATAAGGACATATCCCCTCAAAACACCTCCACTAACCTGCCATGTACATGGCACTCCCCACCCCTTTGCACACTCATTCCTACTTATACCACAATGTCCCGTCCCTCTATTAGGGAGGAACATTCTCTCCTTATGAAAAGTTTCCATCTCCCTTTCCAACTCCTCACCATCCACCACCCCCTTCTTGCTCGCCCTTACAATGGACAGAGAGGATACTCCTACTCCCATTCTTAAATACCCATAAACATCATTGTTTGGGACACACAAAACCCCTCCACAGCTCACTGCCCTCCCATTTCCATTAAACTAAAGGACCCCGCTAAATACATAAATCAGCCTCAATATCCCCTATCCACCAAAGCCTTAGCGGGTCTTCAACCCATCGTCCTTGATCTCCTCAGCAAGGCCTATATCCGTCAGGCCAGCTCCCCCTTTAACACTCCAATCCTTGCGGTCATAAAACCTAATGGCACTTACCGGCTGGTCCAGGATCTCCAGACTATAAATTCATGGGTCGTTCCCATTCACCCTCTGGTTCCTAACCCATATACCCTCCTGTCACAAATCCTGGCGTCTACCACCCATTTTTCCGTCCTCGACCTCAAAGATGCCATCTTTTCCATCCCCCTCGACCCACCCTCCCAAGATTTCTTCGCCTTTACCTGGACTGACCCATACACCTGTCACTCCGAACAGTTCACCTGGACTGTCCTACCCCAGGGTTTCCGGGATAGCCCTCATCTCTTTGGACAGGCCTTGGCACAGGATCTCACGGTTTTTCATCCCACTCACAAACAGTCAACCCTTCTCCAATATGTTGATGATCTCCTACTTTGCAGCCCGTCCTGGGACCAATCACAAGCAGATACAGCAGATCTCCTTAACCTCTTAGCAGATAGAGGTTACTGGGTTTCTCCAAGGCTCAAATCTCCCTTCCTTCCGTAACTTATCTTGGATTCCAACTCTCCCCCCATCAGAAGGCTATCACAGTAAACAGAAAAAATCCACTCCAGGACCTCCCCATCCCCACAACAAAGAGCGAAATACTCTCCTTCCTTGGACTAGCGCGATATTTTAGAGCCTGGATTCCTAATTTCTCCCTTCTGGCCCGTCCTCTCTACGATCTGTCCAAGGGCGACTCCGCGGAACCACTACTGTCTTCCCCCCATTCTACCTTTACCAAATTGCGCAAGGCCTTACTTGAGGCCCCAGATTTACACCTTCCAGACCTATCTAGACCTTTTTCTCTCTACATACATGAAAGAGAGGAACAAGCTCTAGGGGTCCAAGGACAGGTTCATGGCCCATCCTTTGCCCCTGTCGCCTACTTATCAAAACAATTAGATCCAACAGTACGTGGGTGGGCCCCCCGTCTCAGGGCCTTAGCAGCTGGACATCTTCTCCAAAAGGAAGCTTCCAAACTGACCTTCGGGGCTCCCTTAACTATACTCTCACCTCACCACCTTAAAGATCTCTTGGCATACAAAGTTCTCCATTCGTTGCCCCCATCCCGAGTGCTTGCCTTACTCTGCTCCTTTTTAGAAAATCCCTCCCTCTCCTTTCTCCCCTGTCCACCCCTAAATCCTGCCACTCTCCTACCTACACCGGGTCACCCTACAACCCCCACCCATGACTGCCTTGAGGTTCTCCAAAATATCATCCCTTGCCGGACCTCTGTCTCAGAGGGTTTTCTACCGGAGGCCGACCTTACATGGTTTTCAGACGCATCCTCTTTTACACAGAATGACAGGCACTTCGCCGGATATGCAATAGTCTCCCTCACCTCAAACATCGAGGCATGCCCATTACCATCCGCACCACTAATCAACAGGCTGAGCTCATCGCGCCACTAGAGCCTGTACACTAGCTGAAGGAAAACTCTTAACTTGTACACAGACTCCAAATACATTTTCTACACCTCCTGTCACACGCTGCCATTTGGAAGGAGAGAGTACTTTAAACACCAGAGGTAACACCATAACCAACTCGACCCTTATTACCCAACTCCTTGAGGCCGCACAACTCCCAACCCGACTAGGAATATCTCATCGTAAAGCTCACCAAAAGGATCAGTCCCTCATCACACAGGGGAACCAAAAGGCCGACCAAGCGGCTCGAGCTGCAGCCCTCACCAATGCCCCAACACACAATAACAACCCCACCCTAGCCCGTTCTCTCTTCTCTCCAGAGGAGCTTTCACAAGAAGCCAAGAGCTCTCTCTTTCATCTCCTCCACGACCTTTTTCACTCTAATCCACAAAGTCTATCCCATTTCCTACAAGCTTTCTTCCCATTACTACCCACCGACAAAGCCATCCTCCAGAACGTATCACAAAAATGCGTAATCTGTCAATGCACCAACCCCAGCACTCCCAAGCCATATCCCTCCCAACAAGCGCGAGGTAATACCCCTGCCACGGACTGGCATATAGATTTCACACACATGCCACCCGTTAAACGCTACCACTATCTCCAAGTATTCACTGACACCTTTTCAGGTTGGGTTGAGGCCTTCCCTTCCACCAATAAATGGGCCTCCACTGTGGCCAATACCCTTTTTTCCCAGATCCTCCCATGGTTTGGGATGCCTTCCTCCATCCAGTCTGACAATGGTCCGGAATTCACTGCAAACATAATTCGGTCCTTCTCCCATGCACTTTCTCCCCCTTGGCATTAACATTGCCCCTACTGACCCCAGGCCTCAGGCAAAGTGGAAAGGACAAACCGCTCATTAAAGGAAGCCTTAACCAAACTATCCCTTGATCTTCACTTAGATTGGACAAAACTCCTTCCTTTGGCCCTGTTCAGACTAAGGGCTCTTCCGAAAAAGCCAACCAATCCCTCCCCATTTGAAATCATGTACGGTCGAACCCCTCTTCCCCCGGGCATAATTCCCAAACACAACCGCATCCCCTCTAGTCTGGCCATACCTCTCTTGTCCTCCCTACACTCAGAACTCTGGACACACTTGGACTGGCTACTCCCCAATCCACAATCTTCATCCAACTCTGTTTTGGTACATCCTGGGGATCTTGTTTTTTTCTCACACCCTGACAATTGCGAACCTTTACAGCCCAGATAGGAAGGCCCATACCCAGTCATATTAGCCACCCCCTCCGCGGCGAAACTCTCACTCCCAAATAATCAAGTTACTCCCTGGATTCACATTTCCAGATTAAAACCCTATACCGGACCATCAGCCTCAATGTCCGACCCTAACGACCACCATCACCCGACATCGGATTGCTTCCAGTGCACTCCACATCCTTCAAATCCACTCAAACTCCGCTTATCTCGCCTCCCATCCTTATCTCCCATACAGGAATGATCCTTCTCCTCCTTCTCGCGCTATTCACTTTATCTCTGAAGGGTGACCCCGCTCTCTCACATGTCTGGAGGTTCACAGTACTCAAACCTACTCCGACAAATCCACCCAAGACTACCCGCCGAGCCGGACAACAGGACTGCCTCCTTAGGGGGTGTTCCACACGAGTCAACATTCCTATATCCGGCACACTGACCACTTGGTGCACAGGCCACTCCTCCATCCCCTACCTATGCTCACCCTCAGACCAAACCAGGGACTACTGCAATTGGTGGCCTGAGACCTATGGTGGTTGTGCCTACTTCTCCTGCACTATTCATTATCTTAACTATTCAGGTAGCATTTTAAGGGGTCATTCTTGGGACTCTAAAAACCTTTTCCTCACCATCAATGACCATTGGGACACGAAATGCACTTCCTCCCGCACGTACACCTTTTATTGCGGTTGGTCCCCTAAGCCCTGGGGAACTTTCTCCATTTCCCGAAGTTATGTCCCCCTCCATGGAACCATCTCCCTTGTCTCCAGCGATATCTCACATAACGAGGAACAACTCTCCTCCCAGTTAGAACAAACCCTCTCAGGATCGGCCTCTTCCTCCTCCCCGAGTAATTCCATTCTTAGCTGGCTACAAATTATCTGAGACAGTCACCTTTGTCAACCACACACTCCCCTCTGCCTCTCCAAACAACTGTTTCCTTTGTGCTTCCCTTCAGCATCCACTCTTAGCGGCTGTCCCCGTAAACGTCTCCTTAACCACCCGTAACTCAAATAACACCACTCTTCCAGATCTCCCAAACGTCCCCCTATGGGAACCTCACGATGACCTCAACCACACCCTGCCACGCCACTGCTATTTTACTGCCTCCTCCTCCCCCTCTCCCTTTCACGGCGACTATAACTCCACTATACAGAACACCACAACTGCTCCACCAGGTACCTTCTTTGGTGCAACGGGACACTCTTATCCGTCCTACGCCCATACCTCCAGTCCATACCTCCTAGTAACTGTTGTGCCTCAGCTTACCCTCTATACACCCTCGGAATTATTTTATCTCTTCCACCCACCTACCAGACAAGAAGGGCTGCCTTCCTCCCCGTACTAGTAGGGATCTCTCTTACAGCATCAGTTGCAGGGGCAGGGATGTCGGGAGGGGCTCTAGGACACACCCTATGGGCAGTTGAGGATATCAACACCAGACTCGAGGGGGCCCTTACCTGTACTGTGGCATCTTTAGCCTCCTTACAGAGACAGTTAATAACCTTGGCCAAAGTTACCCTCCAAAACCGCAGAGCACTAGACCTTCTCACTGCAGAAAAGGGAGGCACTTGCATCTTTCTCAGGGAAGAATGTTGCTACTACATTAACGAATCGGGCCTAGTAGAGACCAACGTCCTCAAGCTCACTGACCTAGCCTCCGGCCTCCGAAACAACCCTACCCCCAACCCATTTTCCTCCTTTGTCCAAAGCCCCTTACTCACTTGGATGTGGCCAATTCTAGGACCCTTAGCCGTAATCCTCATAACTTGCCTCTTCTTACCTTGTCTTATAAAATTTTTCCAGAACCAAATAGGAAAAATTTCTAACCAAACTTTCAACCAGCTTCTCAGGAACTATCAGTTGCTGGCCACAGAAGATCTCGCCTACTCCGTGAAGACACAACTGACCTCCTACTAAAATGGACCCGACACCCCGCTGGCATTTGTTTCTGACAGCCCTCGCCCAGACTCCTGGCTACTCAACCCGATTAGCTCAGATGACCAATAGGGCCAACAAATCCACACCCTCTGGCTCCAGGGAACCTTCATGGATCTCCACCCGCATGAAAGCCTAGTTTTACCATGCTCCTCTGGGGACTCATAAAAGGACTCCTCCCTATCCTCACACTCCCTCCCCGTTCAGCAGGAAGCAGCCAGAGAGACCCGATCGACCCTTGTCCCACAAAGAGGAAAAAGGAGGAATGTAATGCCTTAAACCTAACAGCCGGTCCCCCCGAACATGGCGCCTTTCCGGCTTCTCTTCCGGGATACCTGGTTCCCGCCGGCGCCATGAACGGCCCTATCAGACTGTCCCACCTCAGTAAATTCCCCGTCCTAAAACCCGAACCAATCACAACCCTCCACATAGCGCCTCAAGCCTACCCTCCCCCTTGCACCCCTATAAAAGATACGAGCAGCCCAACAATAAACGGAACTTCTCCGGTGACCAGTCAGTGTGTCCTCGTCGTTCTTTCAGTAATATTGCAAATAATGTTTCCTAAGATTCAACCAGCCTCACATTTTTTATCCATGGCCCTCACTAAAAAATAACAAAAACACAGAAATTCCGCATGGTTCTCACTTGCCATGGTTACAGGGTGTAGCTCAGCATTTGGCACAGACATCACTTGTTAGCCCTGAATGTAGAAGGATTCTCTTCATGGATTTCCCCATGTCACTCGCCCTCTGTCCGTGTAACTTCTTTTAGATAAAAAGTGAGTACAGTTGAAGCTCTTCCTCTTCCCCAAGCCCCTTCTGGGATCAGAGGCCCCTTTCATTCCCTGTTCCCGTTTGAAGTAGCAGTCAGGAAGCCTGCCGCTGACAGGCAGCGTGCTCTTGCTGCCTTTGCAAGCAAGGGCTGGGCCTTCATCTGTTTAGGTCAGATTGCTTTGATGTTTATAACTAACCAGTAAATGCAAAAGATTTGACTCAGATCTTTTTCTGTCTCAGAGGTATTTCTGTAGGACCCAGATTCAGGAGGGCACCTTGCTTCCATAAGAGCCACCAATTTGAGGGGAGAAGTGAACAAAACCTCATGTAATCTCATTTGCATTATTTAAAATTAAGTTTCCAGCCTTTGCATCAGGATGCAGCCATCAGGTAAAGCAAGGTAGGCGCTTACAAGTACATCCAGGAGCTAAGGAGGAAGAAGCAGCCTGATGTAATGCAGTTTCTATGCCCACTGTACTGCTGGCTACACCACCAGCTTTGTGCATTCCACAGCGTCCCTCGATAAAGCCCACAGGCTGGGATACCACGCCAAGCAGGATGGTGTCATATATCGGATTCCTATGATGCAACCTACAGCAAGCCTGTCCATCGCAGTGTTAAATGGCAAACGTTGGCTTGAAGCCTTCAGTCCGTTGCTGAGGAGCAAGCCGGACACCAACTGTGGGCTCTGAGAGTTCAGAATTCTTACATGGTCAGTGAGGATTACACATACAAATACTTCGAGTTTATCCTCATTGATCCATTCTACAAAGCTTTCAAATGGAATCCTGCACCAGAGGATTACCAAACCAGTCCACGAGCACAGGGAGATGCAAGGGCTGACCTCTGCAGGCCACAAGGGCGGTGGCCTTGGAAAGGGGTGGAAATTCTACCATTCTTTTCATGGTTCTTGAATCGGAGCTCAGAGAATGTGCAACACTCTCCAGCTCCACTGTTACCACTGTCGTAATGTTTGTAATATTCTTACCTAATAGAGCGTATAGGATAGTCATGTCTGCTTAACGTGTTCTTTATTTTCCTTGCTGAAACTGGTTGTCTACACATTGCTTCATGAATGCATTGTCAAATTAGGAAAGTTAAAGTGCATTAATGTTTGAAGACTTGTGTGATGGCATACTTTGTTTTTTATAAATGCTTGTCTTGGCTTTATCCTATTAGGGTGTTTGTATGTCACTTCTTAAAATGATGTTTAGTATTGTTGCAAGAAGCAACACCCAATGGAGGAAATTGTGTGCTGAGACAAGTTTGCTAGAGGAAAAGGACTTTTTTCCAGCGGAGCATTCAACAGACTGAAAGCACGATCTCCCCTTGGTAAGATTCTTTACAGCTCATTACCCTCTCAGTGTCCATGCAAGGGGCACGTGATTTCTTTGTCTGAGGTTTCACTTGTGCTTCACAACTCCGGGTGGGGGACGAGCTTCAGGTAGGAGGCTGTAAGGGTCTTATTGGTCGTTTCTCTTGTGACCTTGACATTATCAGCACTGCTAAAGGAGTCTGGAAAGGAGACACAGGACACTGAGGCTATAAGTAGGAAGCAACACTCATTAATGCCAGCACCTGTTCAGAGGATTCTCACCTGAAGGCTGAGCTCTAATTGTAACTTAACAAGTAGTTTTACAGTCTTGTTACTCCTACATGACTACAGAGATAAGAGCGTTAGTTGGATAGCAGCCTACGAATCAAGAAATGTGAGCTGGAGAGTCCTTGAGGTGGCGGACGGAGCTATGGGAAAACATGTTACCTGGAGAGCACTGGGCGGGAGGGAGAGAGAAGAGTTGTGAATGAGCTTTAAGTGACTGAGTCAGTCTTTTCTGCAGGCCTTTTCCTTTGCATTTCTTCTCTCAATATAAAATGTGTAAAATACATTCTGTGAAAAATGAATAAAAGAAAAATTTAATATCGCAGAGCTCTGTGTTATCAGAAAGGCAGTAATGTTTGCACTTCAGTTTACACTTTGCCAGGTGCTGGGGATAGAGAGATGAGCAAGATGCTATTGGAGGCCTCAGGACCCACAGATGCATGGCAAACAACAATACCCTGTAAGCAACAGTCATTTGAGATTTGAAGAAACTAAAGAAACAGGGGCTCAGCAGCCCTGGGGGCATCATGGAGGGCTTCCCAGGGCTGTGACCCTTCAAGTCAGTCTTGAGCTGAAGTTAGCTAGGCAGGAAGATGTTCCATGGCCATATTCACTAGATTCCTGGCACTTTATAAAACGTGTCTCATTTAATCTTTAAGAGTCCCTGCCAGCATCTTAAAGGTGAGGACTAAAGCTGAGAGAGATTGTTACTAGCTCAAGGGTGCACAGAGACAAAGCCAGAGCTATCTTATAATCAAATAGGTGAGGTTTTGTGTTTTTGTTGTTTTTGTTGGTTGGCTGGTTTTTGGATATCAGTTTGCTTCCAGAAAGTCCAGTCTTCCTGATGCTTGTACACAAGTTTCAACCTTTTTAAAATTGTGGCTGGTGTTTTTCCGTGACAGGAGTATATTGTATATTAGCTTGACCTTGACCATGTGCTGTGCCTTCCTCCGTCTGATGGTGAGATCTTCCAGGAACACCTGATATGAGTTGCTACAGGGAACACATATTAATCTGTTTTTAATACAGAGAAACTTGGCAAAACTTCTTGTGTCATGCATGTAGTTTATCTGGTATTCTGAGAAATTATTTTTAAAATACTTAAATTTTAAGCTATAAAAATATGCAGTGTTTAAAGGACTATTTATTTGTTAACATTTTTTAATGAATTTGAAGACTATAGGTATATAAATTTGGTTTCAAATATATTTCCTAGAAAATATAGCGGACTTTACATATTTGCCATTTTCATAAAGGATTTCAAAGAAGTGTAGAGGGAGCAAATATCGTCTACAAAAGAGAGAATAATTTGAAAGTGAAAAGAATGGAGATTTATAAGAGACACCATTTTTTCCCCCTAGAATACTTTTGAGCTTTTCTTCCCATTTAGTATATTTGAGGGAGCATCAGATAAAATATAATGTCTTAGAGCCTATATGCTCAAACTCTCAGATATAAATAATTGTCCACTTGTCTTATAAGCTTTCCCATTTTTGTGCATTGCCTTCCATTTTAATACTCAATAGCATTTTCAGTAGAAATAAAAAAGGAAATGCACATCAAAAATAAAATTTATTTTTTTCATTGTTTTTCTTGCCAGAAAACACTGCAAGTATTTAATAATGATAATAATTGAAAGAGTTGTTTGATTTTATTATTATTATTAATTTAATTATCTATGCATGACACACTGTACTTGGCTGTCTGTCAGTGATTCTCAGTGAGTCTGGAAATAATCATCTGCAAATCATCTACATAAACATTGTTTAAAACTTATGAGTTTTTTAAGCTCATGTACATTTGTTTGTTTTTGTTTCCATTTCGTGGTCTTGAGTATATTCACAAAATTGTTCAACCATCACTGTTACCTAATTTCAGAATATGTTTATCACCCCCCAAAATAAACAATTCCTGTGAAAAGTCCCTTCCCAATAACCGTCTCCCCAGCCCCTGGCAACTATTAATCTACTTTCTGTCTGTAGATTTGCATATCCTGGACATTTCATATAAAAAGAATCATACACTATGTGGCCTTTTGTGCTTTGTTCATTTCATGTGGATTTTTTTTTAACCTCAAGAAGTAAATCGTAGTTTAATAAGCAAGGAACTCTACTGAACTTCATGTAAAGAGCAGGTTTAACTAACTTTGTATATGTAAATTAACATTTACTTATGTCAGAATTACGCTTCCTCAAACTTTTGTAGCAAAAATAATTTTTGGTTACCCATCTGCAAAAAAATTTTGAAAGTGGAAAAACACTACGCTTATCTGTAAGAAAATCACACAATTTTTTTAACAAAAAGTAAATAGGAATATTGTCTCCCTGATTCTTAAGTTCATTGGCAAAGGTGACTTCAGTTCAATTTCATTACTATAACGAAAGTTCAGAATTCTTAGAAATATATTGGTTCAGTTTTTTTCTCCCCTTCATTTCTCCTGGCAAACATATAGCCTCTGGCATAAAATGACTGCTTCTGAATCAAAGGGCTTGTGATTAAATAGTCACTTCCTCACACGGTTCCTAGGCTGGGGTGCTTCACGCTTCCCTCACCTGATGAATTTTCTCTATTCTGTCTCTCTTCTTTGTTATCACTGCTTTATATTGCAGTGGCCATGTTTTTTCCCGTTACCCATCGTGTTAGGCTGGTATCCCTCAAAGCCCATGGTTAACTGTGGGCATGGTAGATGCTTAATGTAATTTGCAAAATAGATTTTTACTCCAAGTGAGAGTGGAATTCATTGTGAATGCATAATGTGTCTGTTCTGCATAGTCCACCTCACACTGTGGAAGCACTGCATCTAACTACAGTAACTGGATCAAGTGTTACTATTGTTAATGTTGCAAGTCCGACCTCCAGAAAAGTAATTTTCTCAATATAATTTAATTTCATTCAGGTTATAGAATTTGAAACTTACCTAATTAGTGAAACAATGCCCTGCATTATAGGAGGTATGTCAGATTTTATCATTGATCAAACATGTGAAGACCCTTTCAGGGGTCTTCTAGAAGCCCACAGCAGTCAGATCAGATTTGCCATGTGACTTTAGAAGTATGGTCCATCTCAGGGTGTGACATGGTTTGTCCAATGACATATGGATGGAAATGATGTATGTCCCTTCGGTTTGGGGCTGGAAGAGCCACCTAGTTGTTTTTTCTCAACCAAGGAGACCGGCAATATATCAGACAGGAGTGACTCCATTAGTCAGGTTCATCAGCTTGTGTCCACATGGAAGATGACAGAAAATGGAACCACAGCTGATCCCTATTAGACATTATTGTGAGAAATAAATCCTTGTTTTTGTAAGCCACTGAGATTTGGGGGAAGTGGTCATGTTTTACCATGGTATGACTTAGCCTATGCTGACTGACGTGAAAGTGTGAAGAGGGGTATAATGCCATTTGCCTGCATTTATGTGATGATTCACAATAAGCTTGCACTAGATAATCTATAACACACAATCTCACTTTGCACCATTCAGAGTTTGTAGTTGCAAGTAAAGACATCATCTCCTTCTGACTTAGGAAAAGGCTTTTTGGGGGGTGATAGTAGGTTGCTCTTGGAGGCAGGGCTGGAGCATAGAGTTTGTTCAGGTGGGCAGGAACAACTGGCATGCAGGATACTATTGGCCTGATTAAGGTGCTGTCAGTGCTAGGTACTAAATACTGCCACTGTCACCATCACCACTAGCACCATCTTTGGTCACTAGATACTAGAGGCCACCACTACCTATGACAGAATGAACTCTGAATGATTCTAGCATCTCTGCATTGTTTGCCCAAGACTCAGATCTTCAACGAGAGTTTGTGATTATCCTGTCTTGGGTCTTATGCCTGTATCCTTGTCACCAGGGTCCCAGAAGAGCAAGTATAGAAGTACCTGGGGCTTTTCCAATGAAAAGACTCACAAAATAGGTGGCTCCTTAACTCTCATAAGGACTTTAAGATGCTGAGCAAAACCTCATCCCCTTAACCCACAAAAGGCAGGCACAAAAACTCTTAGAAGACATGAAAACTTTACAATGCTTAACTTGTACTTCTTACTAAGTCATGCTTTCATTTGTGTCAGTATAACATACGGAGCATAATAAAAATGATTGCATTCTAACTGGAAATTTATGAGATGAAGGCACTTATGCACCAAAAAGACATCACACTTATTTTTTTTTAATGAGGTTAATTGGGGTAGCATTAGTTAATACAATCAAATAATTTTCAGATATGCATTATCACTCGACATCTGTATATTCTATTATGTGATTACCACCCAAAGTCCATTTTCATTCAGCTACCATATATTTAATCCCCTTTACACAGTTCACCCTCCCTCTACCCCCTATATTAGAACCTTGTACACCATCTAACTCCTCCCCCCTCCCCAACCCCTCTAGTGACCACTACCCTACAGTCCCCTGTAACCCCTAGTCTATAGTTCATATCCACGAGTCTCTGCTTGTCTGTCCTGTTCATTTGTTGCTTTTAGGTTTATACCCCACATATAAATGATATGAAATTTTTAGCATTTTCTGTCTGGCTTATTTCATTTAGCATGATTATCTCAAGGTCCATCAATGGGGTCACAAATGGCAGCATTTTAGTCATATTCCATAATATATATATATATATATATATATATATATATATATATATATATGTGTGTGTGTGTGTGTGTGTGTGTGTGTGTGTGTGTGTGTGTGTGTGTGTGTGTGTATTTATATATATAAACATATATTTTTTATATATACAATCACACATATATCTATATGTATGTCTGACTGTGTGTGTGAGTATATGTATGTATGTGTGTATGTATGTATGTGTGTGTACGTACGTGTGTGTGTGTGTGTGTGTGTGTGTGTGTGTGTGTGTGTGTGTACCACAGCTTCTTAGGCAATCATTTATTGCAGGGCACTTTGGAAGCTTCCATGTCTGTGCCAATGTGAATAATGCTGCTATGAACATCAGTGTGCAAATATCCTTATAGATGTGTGTTGTCAAATTCCTGGGGTAAATATCCAGGAGTGGGATTGCTGGATCATATGGTAGATCAGTTCTTATTGTTTGAGAATCATCCACAGAGTTTTCCATAGTTGCTGTACCAATTTGCAATCTCACCAGCTGTGTATGAGGGTTCCTATTTCTCCACATTCTCTCCAATCTTTATTGTTATTTATTTCTCCTGTTGATTATAGCTATTCTAACAGGTGTGAGATGTGTTTTTGATTTTCATGAACCTAATAGCTAGTGATATTGAGCTTCTTTCATGTGTTTGTAGTCTACTTGTATGTCTTCTAGGGAGAAGTGTCTGCTCAGGGTTTTTGCCCACATTTTGTTTGGATTGTTTTCTTTTGTTGTTGTTGTTGTTACTATTGTTGGTGTTGAGCTGTGTTTGTTCTTTGTATATTTTCAATAGTAGGCTCTTATCAGAGGTGTTGTTTGGAAATATATTTTCTCATTTGGATGACTGTCTCTTTACATTGTTGATGGTTTATTTTACTGAGCAGAAACTTTTTAGTTTGATATAGACTCAGTCATATATTATTTATTATTATTATTAATTATTAATTACTATTTTACTCTCATTTTTCTTGTCTTTGGGATCATATTCATAAAATCCTTTTTAAGTCTAAGATCCTTGTGTTTAGTTTTTAGGTTTCTTCTATACATTTTCTCGTTTCAGGTCTCATATTCCGGTTCTTAATATATTGTGCATTTAGTATTTTGGTATGCAATGATAGACAACAGCCTATATTTTCATTCTTTTTCAGGTGGCTTTGCAGTTTTTCCAGCACCAATTATTGAAGAGGCTTTCCTTTTTCCACTGTATGTTTTTGGCTTCTTCGTCAAAAATTATTTGCCCATGTAAATATGGGTTCACTTCTGGACTCTCGAATCTGTTCCACTGGTCCGTTTGTCTGCTTTGCTGCCAATACCAAGCTGTTTTGATTATTGTTGCTTTGTAGCATAATCTGAAGTCAGGCAGAGTGAAACCTCTAGTCTCATTCTTTTTCCCAGCATGGCTTTGGCAATTCAGGGTCTTTTGTACTTCCATACAAATTTGATGATTTTTTTGTTCTGTTTCTTTTAAAACTACCAATGGGATTTTAATGGAGATTGCATTAAATCTGTATAATGCTTTCGATAAACTTGTCATTTTAACTATGCTGATTGTTCCAATCCAAGAACACATTATCTTTCTATTTTGTTATATCTTCGTCAGTTTTTTTTTTTTTTTAAATAGGGTCTCATAATCGTCATTATATAGGTTCTTGTGTGTTTCGGTAAATTCTTAAGTATTTTAATCTCTTTGTTTCAATTACAGAAGGAATTATTTTTTTCCACTTCTTTTTCTGACACTTCATTATTAGAGTATAGGAATGCTATGGGTTTTTAATGTTGACTTTGTATCCAGAGACTTTACTGGTTTTTATTTATATTTTCTAGTCCTATTATTGTGGACTATTTAGGGTTTTCTGGGGAGAGAATCACGTCCTTTGCAAATAGTGACAGTCTGCCTTCATAGTTTTGTATTTGAATGGCTTTTGTAGCTTTCTCGTGTCTGATTGCACGTGCTAGAACCTCTAATGTTATATTGAATGAGAGTGGCATTAGTGGACAGACTTGCCTTGTTCCTGATCTGAGAGGGAAGGTTTTTAGTTTTTCACCCTTAAGTATAATGTTGGCTGAGGGTTTCTCACAGATAGCCTTTATTACATTAAGGTGCTTTCCTTCCATTCTGATTTTGTTAAGTATTTTGATCCCAAATGGATGCTGTATGTTTGCAGAGGTTTTTTATTTATTTTATTTTTTTCATCTTTTGATATGACTACATGATTCTTATTTTTATTTTGTTTATGTGGCAAATCACATTAATAGATTTGCATATGTTGAACCATCCCTGTGCCATTGGGATGAAGGCCACTTGATCGTAGCATGTAATCTTTTTAATATGTTGCTGTATTTGGTTCACAAGTATTGTATTTAGGATTTTTGCATCAGTCTTTATGAGAGATATTGTCTGTAGTTTTCTTTTTGTGTGTTATCTTTAGCAGGTTTTGATATCAAGTTAATATTGGTCTCATAAAAGGAGTCTGGAATTTTGCTCCCCTCCATTTGTTAGAAAGAGTTCTGGAAGAATAGGTATTAAATCTTCTTTAAATGTTGGTAGAATTCACTGGTGAAGCCATGTTTTCCTGGTCTCTTACTTTTTGGTAGGTTTTTGGGAATTGTTTTAATGTTCATACTGCTCGTCGATCTACTTAGATGAGACAGTTCTTCGTGATTCAGCCTTGGAAGATGTATTTTACTAAGTACTGGTCCATTTCTTCTAGGTTTTAAATTTAGTGTTATATATTTTTTCACAGTATTCTTACATGATCCTTTGTATTTCTGCACTGTCAGTCATCATTTTCTCTTTCCTCTTGATTTTGTTCATTTGTGCCCTTTCTCTTTTTTCTTTAGTGAGACTAGCCAGTAGCTTGTCAATTTCATTAACGTTCTCTAAAACCAGCTCTCTGTTGCATTTATTTCTTCTGTTATTTTTGTTCTCAATTTCATTTATTTCTTCTCTAATTTGATTATGTTTTTCCTTCTGTGGACTTTAGGCTTCATTTATTTATTTTCTTTTCTAGTTTTTTAAGTTGAAGTGTCAGGTTGTTTATTTGGGCTCAGACTGATTTTTGGAGATAGGCTTGTCATGATAGGAACTTTCCTCTCATGACCACTTTTGCCATGCTCTAAAGTTTTGATATGTTGTTCTATCAATCTCATTCATTTCTATGAATTTCATAACTTCTCTTTTTATTTCTTATGTGACCCAGTCATTTTTCAGTAGCATGTTGTTCATTTCCACGTATTTGTGTTTCTTCCTGCTTTCTTTTTGCAGTTGATCTCTAGTTTCAAAAGATTATGATCAGAGAATATGGTTGGCATGATTGCAACCTTCCTCTATTTGTTGACTCTGTCTCTGTGTTTCAACATGTGGTTGATTCTTGAGAATGTTTCATGTGCATTAGAGAAAAACGTATAAGCAGCTATTTTGGTGTGGAAGAGCTCCATAAAGGTCACTTATGTGCATTTGGTCTAATGTGCCATTTACGGATGTCATACCTTTTTCTATTTTCTGTTTGGATGGTCCATACATATCTGACAGTAGGGTATTTAGTTCCCTTATTACAATAATTTTTTGGTCTGTTTCTCCCGTTAGTTCTGTTAGTAATTGTTTACATGTTCCGAAGCTCCACAATTGGGAGCACAGGCATTAACAGGTGTTATGTCTTCTTGGTGCATGTTTCCTTTTGTCGTTATGAAGGGCCCCTCAGTATATTTTCTTATCTTTTTTTTTATTTAGAAGTATATATTTTGTCTGATATTAGTACGACTACTCTTAGTTGTCTCTGAATGTCATTTGCTTAAAATGTCCTTTTGTAAAGTTTCAGTTTTTGAGTCTGTATTTGTCCTTAGAACTGTGATGTGTCTCCTGGAGGCAGGATAAGTTGTTTGTTTTTTTGTTTTGTTTTGTTTTTGTTTTTATTTTATTTTATTTTAATTTTTATTTTTTTTGGCCCAGTCTGTGCCTTTTTACTGGTGAGCTCAATCCACTTACATTTAGGTTGATTTTTGAGATAACGAGGTCTTCCTAAAACCATTTTATGTTTTTCTTTCTGGTAGTTTGGTGTTTCCATTACTTCCTTGATCTTGTGTGTCTTTTATTGGTAGAGGGGAGGGGGTGTTGAAGGTTTTCCCTCTGGTCCTTCTTGTTTTATGTGATGTTCTTCAATTTTGAATGTTTGGCTTATATTTACTATATGCAACGGACACACACACACACACACACACACACACAAACACACACACACTTAGTCCATGTAGGTCTGTGCATGCCTTATCTCCATTGGCCATTGCAAATTTGGATCTTTGAGTCCTTCTCTATTCATTCATTATTTTCTCAGCTTATCCCTATGTATGCTAAACATCACTATCTTGTTATATAGCATATCACTTCTTATTGTTTAAGTTTATTATATTCTGTTTTTCTTATTGAGTATACTCAGGTAATGTTTGTTAACACAATCATATAACTTTTAGGTGTATGTGATAACATGACATCTGTATGTTCTATTGTGTGATTACCACCCAAAGTCCAGTTTCTTTCAGTTACCATTTCTTTGATCCCCTTTACCCACTTCCCCATCCTCCAAAACCCCTATATTGGACCTTCTTAATTTCATCCACCTCTCCTCCCTTCCCTCAACCCCTTCACTCTGGTAACCACTGCTTCATTATCCTTGTCCCTGAGTCTCTTTGTCCTGTTCATTTGTTGCTTTTTGTGTTATATCCCACATATATGTGATATCATGTGATTTTGTACTTTGTTATTCTGGCCTATTTCACTTAGCATGAGTATCTAGATGCCCATCATGTTGTCGCAAATGGCTATCTTTCATCTTGTCCTACGGCTGAGTGATATTCCATTGTATAAATGTGCCACAACTTCTTTATCCTGTCAACTATCATAGGACACTGTGATTGCTTCCATGTCCTGACCACTGTGAATAATACCCTGCTCTTAATAAGGGTTTCACTTCTCTGCTTCTATCTGCCTGCTAGTCACCTTACTCCTCATTATGTTTTTGCTTTTGTTGTTGTTGTTGTTTGTCATTTTGTTTTAGGTGTGTTGACCCCTTTCAGTATTTTCTGTAATGCAGGCCTCATAGTGGAGAATTCTCTTAAATTTTGTATGTCTGGGAAGCTCTTTATTTCTCCCTCATATTTAAAGGAGAGCTTTGCTGGATACATTATTCTTGGCTGGTAGTTCCTTTCAAGTAATAGTTTGAATATTTGATTCCACTCCTTTCTGGCTTGTAAGGTTTGTGCTGTGAAGTCTGATGATAATCTAATATGTTTTTTTTTTTTTATAGGTTACCTTCTTCTTTTCCCTAGCTGCACTGAGAATTCTGTCCTTATCATTGATTTTTGATAATTTTCATACAGTGTATCTTGGAAAAGGCCTTTTTTTGGTTGAGAACGGTGAGTGTTCTGTTAACTTCTTGAATTCCAGGCTCCAGCTCATTCCTTAGATTTAGAAAATTCTTGTCCACTATTTGTCTGATAAATGCTTTCTAGTCTCTGCTCCTTTTCCTCCACTTGGAGAATGCCCATTATTTTTATGTTTCCTCTCCTGATGGTATCAGCTAGTTCTTGAATTTCTCTTTCCTCATTTTTCATTCTTCACTTTCTTTCTTCTGATTTATCTCTAGATTTGCCTTCAATATCACTGATCCTCTCATCGATTTCGTGGACGCTACTTCCCAAGCTTGCTATTTTATTTTTATCTCTTGCCGTGTGTTCTACATCCCTGGAAGTTCTATTTGATTCTTTCTGAGGGTTTTAGTCTTCTTGCTCTAAAGAACTCATTATGCTCATCTAGGTAATTTTTTTTTCATTTCCTGAAATTTTTGATTTGACGATTTTGGATGTCACTGAGTTATTTTAAAATTACCATGTTGAATTCTCTGTTGTTTAAGTTGCATATTTCTATATCTGTAAGCTCATTTTCTGCAGATTTTTCTCTCGCTTTCTGAGGTGTCTTCTCACCTTGGTTGTTCATGGTCTTTACTGGGCTGTCTTTTTCTCCACGTGGGCCTTAATGGACGCATATTCTGCTTTCTTTCAAAAGGAAGATATTTTATATAAAGATCTCTCTTTAGCCTGCTACGAAGAAGGCACTTTTGTTTTGGTTTCCAGTAAGTGGTGTCTAAGCCTCTTGGATCTTTGCTTTATTTATATCAAGCTTTAACATGCTGTTTTGTTTTGTTTTGTTTTGTTTGTTTTGTTTTTTCTTATAGTGATTCATTTCTGCTCACTACCCTAAGTCTCAGTTTTTGTCAGTGTTAGCGAAAGTTCTGGTAGCATTCACTCAGAATCATTTTGAGCCTCTGGGTGTACAGTCTAGCAGTGTCAGAGGGAGGGACACTCAGGGCGGTGCGACGGGGACTGTGGCTCAGATGTGCAGTTTGCAACCCGAAACACACAAACAAAAAAAAAACTGTTGTTTTACTGCCCTCCTCACATCTCTTGCAACTGGCTCTATGGGGCCCTCAGCTCTCCCAGGCAGAGGTGTTCAGGAAAACAGCCACTCCTTCTCCCTTCCTCTCTTCATTTTCACTGCAGGGAGCTCCAGCTACCAGAGGCCTCTTCTTTGTTTCTCCCAGTCCACCGCCCAACACCCGGGGTTCTGACCTGTGGTAGCTCTTGTGTGCAGATCCCACGCTCAGATGTGCTGGTACGCATTTTGGGGAATTCCTTTTGCTGAGTTTTAGCTGTTCACCTTAGTGTCTCAAGGGGAAAGACAGGGAGATGTCTCACTCTGCCATGGTTCTGTCTATGTTGGGGCATACCCTCCACACTCAGCTAGGCATTTTGCAATTCTACCTTAGTCCTCATTTCACATGTGCAGGATCTCAACGTCAGTCAGAGCTGGGAGATTAGGATATTTGCCAGTCTATTTTGAGTGTAGGTAAAGCCGTGGGCATGTGGTTCACATAGTCTTCTAGGACATGTAGTCGTGAAGACACGAATAAACTGATTTCCTCAGAATGAGTAGATAACATATTAAAATATTTCTAATAACAGAAAGCTTCTCATGGCATTTTTGACAAATGATGTAGCTTCTTTCATTAGGACAAGAATATGTTGAAATTTTCAAGTCTTCTATGCACATCTCATTTAAGCAGGTTCTTGTTTACCTCAACCATTATCACACAGAGTCATTGCAGTGTTAAGAAATGGCCACACATTTTCAATAAAAGCCTCAGAGAGAAAATATTAAAAATCTATCGGCTGCTCATTAGGTAAAATAAATTTCGACAAGTGGCAGTTTCCAAGAACTTCCATGGAGTTCTTGAAAATGTTTTTGAAGGATCTTGAAATATGTACTGTGCTTTCAGTGGCTTCTAGGATGCTGGTTTTCTTGGCCACCAGGACCTAGGGTGAAGGAACAGGAATAGAGCAAGGTAAAAACCTACCATGCTTGTTCTTACTGATATTTCACCACATTTTTGGTGTAAACTCTCAGATGATTGCAAGCATTCAGTTAATTTACAGAGTTCTGACTAAATTGATTTTGACTAGTTTGGCCATTTCCTAAAGGAATGTATTTTGGAAGGGTTTTAAGCTAAAATTCCTATGACTATTGCATTTTTCATGTTTTTTATCTCCAGCTCTATTGAGGTACAGTTGCATATATCATTTAAGATGCACACAGTGTGATGGTTTGATATCTTTAGATAGCACAATGATTCCCACTGCCCCATTAGTTAAACCCTCCATACTGTCACAAAACTGCCATTTCTTTATTTGTGGACAGACTGTTCTCTTTTATATTATACAGTGCTGTTAAATACAGTCAATATGCTGTACTTTGAACTTAATCATCCTATAACTGAATCTTTGTTTCCTTTGGCCAACATCTCATCTTTCCAACATCCTACGCCTCTTTGGCTGCCACCAGTCTAATCTCTGTTTCTGTGGATTTGGCTTTTTTAGGTCATACTTGTGAGATCTTATAGTGTTTCTCTTCTCTGTCTTATATTGCTTAGCATAGTACTCTCCAGGTTCATTCATATTGTCACAAATAACAGGTTTTCTTTCTTTTTTTTTCCCTCAGAGCTGAATAACAAATCTGTGTGTGTATGTATGTGTGCATGTGAAGAGATATCTTTTTCTTTTATACAGTAATGGACACTTAGGTTGCTTCCATGTCTTGACTATAGTGAACATGGTGTTTAGCTATTTCTGAGACCCTGTTTTTGTTTCCTTTTAATCTTTTGAAGGACACTTCTACTGTTTTTCATAATGATTGCACCAATATACATCCCCACCATTAAAGCATAATACTTAGCATTTGCCTCTTTTCTTCCTGATAGTAGTCAGTCTAAGAAGTATGAGGTGATATTTCATTGCAGTTTTGTCAGGCATTTCTCTGATTATTGGTGATGAAATGTTTTTATATATTTTGCCTTTTGGGGGAAAAGTGTGAGGTTTTTTTGTCCACTTTGAATAATGATATGCTTCTTTGCTATTGTGTTGTAAGAATTCTTTCGATGTTGTAGATATTAGGTCTTTAGAGACTATGTGGTTTGCAAATATTTTATTTTCTCCCATTTCTTAGGTCACCTTTTCATTTTGTTTTTTGTTTCCTTTGCTATGCAAAAGTCATTTAGGTTGATTTACACTTTTTTGTGTTTGTTTTATTTTTTTTTTGCTCTTTTTCCTTGTGCTTTTGTTGTCATATCTAAAAAATAATTGCCAAGCCTAATGTCTAAGTCTTTGTCCCAGTCATTCTATGGTTTCAAGGCTTCTGAAGCCCTTGATCAACTTCAGGTAATTTTTTTAGTGAGTGGAGTTAAGTTTCATTTTTCTGCATCTTTTTATTCAGTTTTTCCAACCATTTATGGTAGAGGTTATACTTTCTCAGTTGAGTGTTCTTTGTTTCCTTGTCAAGTGTTACCTGACCACACATGCAATGATTTATTTGTAGGCTCTTGTTTCGGTCTAATTACTCTGTATGTCTGATTCAATGCTAGTATCATACTGTGTTGATTACTGTCGTATAGTTTGGCATTAGTAAATGTGATGCCTGCAGCTTTGTTCTTTTTCAGAATTGTTTTGGTTATTTGCAGTCACTGCAGTTCCTTGCAAATGTCACGTTTTTGTATTTTTTGTGAAAAATGCCATTGGAGTTTGATAAAATCATATTAGATCTGTACATTGTTTTGCTTTGTATGGACACTACAAATATCAATTACCCCAGGTTCAAGATCACAGGGTGTCCTTTAATTTTTCTGCTGTTTCTCTTCATCAACATTTTAGAGTTTTTGGTGTACAGATCTTCCATCTCTTTAGTTAAGTTTATTTCTATGGATTATGTTTCGATGCTGTTTTGGTTAAGGTGTTTTTTTGTTTTTGAGTTTATTTTTGTTTTTATTTAAATAGGTCATTTCTGTTGTGTACAGATAACCAGTTTTTGGTTTTTGTTTGTTGAGTTGTATCCTGCAACTGTACTGAATTCATTTAGTTTGTGTCTAATTTTGACTCATTCATATATTGATTTACTTTCCTTTTTTAAATAAAAATTCTATAATAAAATCAGTGATCTGACTTTAAAAATATTTCATTTTATGTCCATTATTTTATGTCTTTTTCTAATTCCATGTAAACTCTCAAAATGGAGTGCATAATCAATTCCCTGTTATATGGCAATAAAATTTCTTAAAAGGATTAATATTCTAACGTGAAAATGAGACCCAAGCCTGGTGCTTCTGATGCTTTACATTTTGTGAGTAACCCTTGCTACTCAAAAAGTGGTTCCAAGGTTACAGCAGCACCAGCGTCGCTGGAAGCATGTTCAAAATTCAAATTATAAGCCCAATCTTGTACCTATTGAATGATAAATCTAAATTAAACAAAGTTCTTCTGTGTTTTGTATGCATATTATGGTTTGAGAAGTGTTACTTTATGTCTCCTCATATGGTTGCAGCACTGTGATAATCTTAGTTTTTTTTTTTTTAATTTGGATTTTTTTTACACTGATTGTTAGAATATAGAATCTATATATTTCCCCTTCTAATTGACTCAGATTATTTAAATGGTGAAATGTGTAAAATTTAGGACAGTAGTTCTCTGGGCATTGGTATCATAAAGAGTCAAAAGAAATACAGATTTTTCAATATAAATTTTTCTGTAATCAATATCTCCAATAAGGGCCTAATATCTAAACCATACAAAAAACTCATATAACTGAATATCAAAACAACAACAACAACAACTACAACAACAACCACAACAACAACACAATCTAATCCGAAAATGGGCAGAGGCCCTGAACAGACACTTTTCCATAGAGGACATGCAAATGGCCAACAAATATATGGAAAGATGCTCATCATCACTAGCTATAAGAAAAATGCAAATCACAACCACAATGAGATACCATATCAACACATATTATTATAGCTATAACCAACAGGACAATTAATAACAAATGCTGAAAAGGATGCGGAAAGAAAGGAACCCTCAAACGCTGCTGGTGGGGCTGGAAATTGGTACAGCCACTATGGAAAACCATATGGAGATACATTTATACAATGGGATATGACTCAGCCAAAGAAGAGAGGAAGTACTGTCATTTGCAACAAAATGGATGGACCTCGAGATACACATGCAAGTGTAATGGGCCAGATAGAAAACATTGAAAACCACATGATATGACTTATATATGGGATATAAACCCAAAGGCAACAAATGAACAGTACCAACAAACCAGGACTCATGGACATAGACTATGGACTAGTGGTTGTCAGAGGGGAGGAGGAAGGTAAATGGGGTCAAAGGGTTCAGATCAGTGGTGACAGAAGAAATCTGTTTGTGGGTGTATATATCGAGTTTTGTTGTACAGCGGAAACTTCCTGGATACTTTTAACCAGTGTCACCAAAAAAGGGATGGATGTACAGATGGATGGATAGATGGATGGATGCAAGATGGGATAGGCAGACAGAGAGACAGATAAAAGTACAGATTTTTGGACTTCACCTCAAAACTTTGAGGTCTGTCAGACATCAAGAGACATAGGTATGTTTCTAAGGCCCCAAGCAGTTCTGATAGGGAAGCAACCACTTTGCACCTTTTTTTCTCCTATTGTTTCCCCCTTTTTTTAAATGAATTTTATACTTAATTTTTCTATATTATTAATTATTATTTGTCAGTCATTTAGTCATCTTTCTACTTTTTTAAACATAAGAGTATTTTTTTTTTAAGAATGTAGAGGGTAGGAAATAAAACCAGTTTTTAACAAAACAATTAAGTGAGACTTCTTTTAAATGTCTTTAACTTGAAAGAAATTTTTAAAACAAGTGATGTTATTTTGGCACAGTCAGTTTTTAAAGTTACCTGTTTATCACTAAGGAAAAGAAACAGGATGTAATTTTAAAATATTATGCAGATGAAGCTAGAAGTCTGAAGGCGTATGGCAAGCTCCCAGGATATGATAATGTTAAACTTACATTTTCCTGTCTTATGGAGTTATTTGTTGGTGTTTAGGTGAAGCAATTTTGATAGAATCTGTCTCTGTACATGTTGTTTCTGTATATACTTAACAAATTTATTTTGGGGTATGCCTGTCTTACTTCATAATGTCAATACTTTAATAATGAATAAAAGTCTGTTTCTCATATTTGTTCTTTCATGAGGAGTTTAACAGTTTATAAGCCTTGGAGTTGTGTATAGTATATGTTAAGGGAATGCCTTTTGTACAGTGTTTTCTTGCAATTCTAAAGGGTTTTTGAGGTTTTAGATACACCGGGAAACATGATAGTGGTATTGATTTATATAGAATGCAGTGTTCAGTTTGGTTAACACCGAATTTCAGTAGTGTGTGTGTGTGTGTGTGTGTGTGTGTGTGTGTGTGTGTGTGTGTGTTTAATGCTGTTTCTTTTCTTTGTGGCCAAGCATTGCATTCTCACTGAAATATACTTTAAAAGATTCAAATAAGTTTCTCATAACATCAAAGAGGAAATATACTGTTTCCTAAGCTCACAATTTCACTTGGGAGTGATGTTATTTGTTATATTCCATTGGTTTTTGTAATGATAATATAAGATCTTTTCATTTATAATGAAAATTCTGGTAAAATTATTGGCATTTTTGCAGAAGTTCTTAAATATCTGAAAATGAGAGGAGCGAGATTTGACCTGGTCTTCTGATTTGCTAAGTCTAATAGTAAGTGAATGAGTGTTTTGTTTGTTTGTTTGTTTGTTTGTTTGTTTTCAGGAAAACCTTACATTTGCTGAGGCTAAGTTGATAGCATGTGTTTCTAGAAGTCTACAAGTATACTTGGGAAGTGTAAGAGCTATGAAGTTAGTGTAATTATGGCTGCCAGCCTTACAATACTCTTGTTGAACGAAATAAAAATATAGTACCTATACTCTTCATTGTAATCAGTTCGTGATCTGTGGGTGTTCCTTGTGTGTGTGAATTTACTGTGTGGTGATTTCTTAGTTGTTAGGAGGATATTTTCTTTGAAATATTTGAATGTAGGTATCACTTGCAAACGACTTCTATACTTCAGTATTTTGTATCAAACACATTTCTTTTACTATATAGTTCATCAGATAACATCTTGATTACACATATGAGAATATTAATTGTTGTGTCTTTAGCAAAAATCAACGAAACAGATACATCCTGTCCTGAAGATGATGATGAAATTCAGTTTGATGATACTGGAGATGAGGATGAAGACATTGATGTTGTAAGTATGTATGAACCTTGTGGGTTTTTGTTTGTCCTCTATATGAATTATTAAGAAACTAGCTATCAGACTTTTCATACTTCTTGGAGAAACCTTCTAATCTGTTGAAAATTATATGTTGGATAAGTAAGCGTTTATAGAGATAGCTGTTAAGACACATAGCAGACAGTTTTCAGAATGTGCCTTCTCTTAAATGAAATGTTAGTATGTTAGAAGAATCTTGTTCGAACCAGCGTGCTGAGGTTCAAATTGTAATGGACTCCAAAAGCCATACTGAAATGGAAGCCTGTTACCAAAGTATGTATTGGAATTACATGATTTTGTCAGGTGTCATTGGCCATTTCATTATCGATACTTGATCTGTCGCATCTATTCTTCTATTCGTCCATCAATGTATATTATATTTTGGTGTATTTCTAAATCATTTAGATTACTCCTACCACGAAAGAAAAATTGAGCGCTATCCCTGATGTTGATCTTCACCAATTTTTTTCCACACATTTGTGAATTTTTAAACATGTGCACTATACCAATGTTAATGTGTGTTTTAGAAAATACCGAGATATCAGAAATAGAAAATGATGAGAAATAAATATTGTTGTGATATTGTCTTTGTGTTCTGCCCTTCAAGGACCCTGAACCGAAAGATTCATGCATGTGACTAAATTAATATTTTGATAGTAAAATTCACAATTATTTTGTGTGACAAGAACCCCTAAAATACTGCAGTTGTGTTGTGTATTAAGGGCAGATGTGACCATTTTGACAGCTGTGCAAGGATTGAAGGCTAGAAACCTAACCAGAGAGCAAGAATGCAAAGGAAGCCATGACAGGGTTGAGGCATCATTCAAAAGAAAACTACTTTCTGGATTGGTGCCAAGAGTTTCTTTGGAATTGGGCCTGAGTAACTTGGTTGTAAATGTACTACAGATTTACAAGAGTTTTATTATCTAAGAATTCTTTCAGAGTCATTATTCTAGATGATTTACAGGTGTTCTAGTTTCACTCCTATGCCCAAAATGACTCAGGAGAATTTGGCTTAGTACCACACTTAATGTAAGTTTTGTTCCTACTCCCAACGCATAAGGTCTATACCTACTAACGCAAAGGGAGGAGATGCTAAACTTCATTAAGAATAGTCTGCATAACATACAAGATTTTCAAAGACATCATAAAGATATTCTGGTAACATGG
Source organism: Cynopterus sphinx (assembly GCA_030015415.1). NCBI lineage: Eukaryota > Metazoa > Chordata > Mammalia > Chiroptera > Pteropodidae > Cynopterus > Cynopterus sphinx. The sequence goes on from JAKZJJ010000143.1 coordinate 132,860, forward strand.
GAATTGACAATTTTTTTGTTCAAGTGTTTATTTTCCAGAACCCTGTAGGGATTTTTCATTTCGTCGACTGCTGTATTATGAGAATTTTTGTTCCCCGATGGATGTGACGTTTTTTTCTCTTACGGATCTAAATTGAACTCAGAGTTTGATTTTGGCCATCACCTATTAAGAAGACCAAAACTTCATTAAACGTGAATGCAGTCTGTTAGGACACAGTGATTTGTTTCATTGTTGTAAAGTATTAATTTTATTGCTTTAAAAACTGCCAAAGCCGATTATCTTAAGTGAAATGGTAACAGTTTATTCTTTTGATGTAAGTGAACGTAGTGGTAGGCCACATTATCTGTCACTTAAAAGAGTAGGAGAAAGTATATTAATAAAAGGATATTTTAATGGATATTTTGAATAAATTGCTTTACCACAGAGTATGTTAAATCCTAGTTCCAACGTGTCTGTTTAGAAACTCTTTCTGTATTTTCCAGTTACGTAGATATTCTCTTGAGATCTTAGTTTAAATTTAAGGAAGGCAGAAATCTACATCTGAAGGCAAGAAAAAGAAGCTATTTTCATATTTATGTAGCTGTTTGTATTTTTATAATGTTTGATAAGATTCTTTTCACCATTTTACGCTATCCCCATCAAAACAAGCATTTCAAAATACAGCTTCAGAACCTGAGTTTGAGTGGCAAATTTGAATTTGTAGTGGCAAGAATCCAATGGTAATTGACCCCCAATTGTCTCAATATCGGAAATGTTGATATATTAGTTGACAGTGTTTTTCACTTAATATGTGGAAAATTTCTTAAGGAAGACAGCTTTTAATGGCAAATTTCAGTGGAATATTTTTTACTTAAAAAAAAACATGTTATATTAATATATGTCATTTTCGAGCCTAAAGTTCTGTATTTGTAACATACAGTTTTGGAATTTGTGAGCAATTAAATTACAGTGTATAAATAAAAAATGAATTTCATAATAAATTCTAAAAACTAAGCCGCTCCTAAGTTGTTGCCATTAAGGAACTTGCATAAGGAAGGAACCAAAGGCTAAATAATACAATAGAATGTCACACTGAGTGCATTTTGCCGTTACTTTCGGTTACTGGTGTATTTTGTTGTGTGTAACAACTTTTTCTGGTGTATATTTATAGAAAGTTAAGGACAGGATTAGGAGAGGTGTAGCCATAGTTGAAACATTTACAGAAATTTAACAGATAATGTTCATTGTAATTTGCAAAACATTACATTTTATTTCTTCAGAGGATTTGTCAGCAGTGAAAATTAGAAAGGGAATACACCTTTATCTGGTTTCAATAAAATAAATATCACAAATACTCGGGAGAGTAAAGCTTTTTCTCACTCAGCTATAATTTAACTTCCTAAGTGTGAAAACTCCAGAGTCAAAAAGGAGGCCAAAATGTGATTATTCATGGTTCTTACCCTAAATAGGTGGAATGCATGTGAGACCTGTGTGAGACCAATGACTGAGGTTTTAATGCTCCCAAAAGAAACCTAACTTTGAAGAATTGGCTTAGTGATTGTTTATGGGCAATCAGAACTTGCTGAGATGGTTAGCCCTTTGAAGAGAAAGGTATACTGAGTTCATATATCGTCCTTCTGTATTTTGCCAAGAGTGTCAGAAACTGAATACAAGATGCAGCACATGGAGGTTAGAGCCACTTACAACACTTTTTTTCCTATTGACTTCCTCTATCACATATGGATTGTCTAAAGATTTTCTTTAAGAAGTGCTCCTATATTCCCAGTTTGCATTTTCTAGTTGTGATCTGTGTGTGCGACCTAACATTCATGTTGAAATGCTACCACCTGAAGAGGCTTTTTTAAAGGAAGTGGGGCCCTTGTTAGGTCATCAGGATGAAACTCTTATGAGTGAAATTAGTGCTGTTATAAAAGAGAGGAGGCTTCCACCCTGAAAGGTCACAGGGAGAAGTCTCAGTTTGCAATGCAGAAGCCGACTTTCATCAGAACCCAAGCTGTAGCTGGCACCATGATCCTAGACTTTCACTGTATGGAACTGTAAGATACTCCTCTTTCTAAACCATCCAGTATAGTATTTCCTTATAACTGCCTGAATGGACTGGTACACTGATGATATACTTCTCTTCTTGCTACTTCATAACAGTCCAGCATGTTTCAGCCTGGAAAATAGAGAAGCATCATTAAATATTAGTTGGATAGAAGTAGCTCATGTGCAACATTGCATGAAAGATTTATTTTGAAAAGATATATGTAGAAATTAGACAGATATATTAATTTAATTATATTTCAAGTAAAGGATGAAAGAAATTTCTGTCCCACTCTTTGATTTTTCAAAATATAATAAGTCTTGTCTAAAAGGACAAAAGATGTTTGAAGGCCAAGAAAAAATCAAAACAGTGACATGATACTGATTAATTTGCTAAGAGGATGTACAATGAATTCAGTATGGTTGCATGTTTATGAGTATAAATGACATTAAAGGTGACTAAATAAACTGATAAGTATTTACATAAAGGAACTGGTAACATTTAATTAATTTACTATTAACTCATTCTTAAATGTCCAACCTCTAAGCCACCTCCATCTTCTTGGTCCTTTTTTTTTTAGATAGTATTATATTAAGGAACAGGCATTTGGGGAAATTTTACTATATCTCTGGGATCTTGGCTAAAAGTATACCTTTTTATAAAATTTCTGATAATTCCCATATGAAGTAGTTTTTGATTAGGAATATGCTGTCAGTATTCACAAATAGATGTAAACACATATTTTGAATAAAACATTTATTGTGGGTATTTTTTGTGTGTTTATACAGATTTTCATCACAGCATTATATTTTGTTTGACATGGAAGAAAATGAAACGTTTTTCTTGTTTTCTTTATTGTGGTAAAACACAGCAACTTTAACCATCATAAGCACTTTTAAATGTAAAGTTCAGTGGTATTAAGTACATTTAGGTATTTAAACAATCTTTACCACCATCTATGCTCATAATTCTTTTTATCATGTAAGACTGAACCCTAAACTAAACATTGCTTTTAATTATTTGAGAAAACGTCATACTGTTTTTTATAATGACTATGCCATTTTACAGTCTCACCAAGAGTGCCCAAATGTTTTGATTTTCCCTCATCTTTCCCAAAACTTAAAAAAAAAAAAAAAATATATATATATGTGTGTGTGTGTGTGTGTGTGTGTGTGTGTGTGTATACATACATATATATATATGTGTGTGTGTGTGTGTGTGTGTGTGTGTGTGTGTGTGTGTATATATATCTGATCTTCTGCTTACATTAGTGTTTTTTTCATGATTAATTGATGATAAGTTGAAAATATTGGGTGAAAAATGCATTTTATATATACCTAGCTATAATATATACCTAGGTATAATAACATAGCTTCCACCTTACCATAAATGTGCTCAGAACACTTAACATGAGCCCATAGTTAGGCAGTTATCTGGAGTTCATCTCAACCTTCTTTTTATCTGTGAAGGAGTAGACACAGATGGTGTTTTGTACGTGTGGTGGGAGGTGGAAACAGGATTCTAAACAGAAGAACAAACAAACAAACAAACAAACCAAAAACACAAGCAACATGTATACTGTAGAAAATATGTCATTTCCCCTTGTCACGTGGTTTACTGGGAAGTGTGTCTCTGCCAGTGCCGAGTGCCATAAGAAAGTTTGCTGACTGTTGCTAGCTTGAGAAAATAACAAAATTTAAAGTATGGTTTTCATTGAAATGTGTATTGCTTCTGGACCATTGTAACGTTCAAAAATTGCTAAGTTTAATCATCCGAAGTCAGAGACCTTCAGTGTGTATATTAGCCACCCTTCTGAGTGTGAGGAGGTATCTTGTTTTGCTATGCATTTCCTTGATGATTAATGATATTGAGCATCTTTTCAGGTGTTTATTGGCCTTTTGTATATGCTCTTCAGAGAAATGTCTGTTCATATATACTTACTGCATGTAATGTTAGGAGTTGTCTGTATGTACTGGTTGTTAATCTCCCATCAGATGTATGATTTGCAATTATCACCCATTCTGTGGATTGCTTTTTGACTCTGTGATGTCTTTCGATGCACGACATTTTAAGATATTTGTGTTTAGTTTGTCCGTTTTGCTTGTTACCTATGGTGTTGTGTCCAAAATGTGATTGCCAGGTCTGCAGGAGCTTTTTCGTTGCCTGGTTTCTGGTTTAGGCCTTACACTTAATTCCTTACTCCGATTTAGTTTACTTGTTGTGTATTGTTTAATGTAAGGTTCCCACCTTATTCTTTGAAGGTTGATTCATTTTTGTTTCTTTAATATTTGTTTCAAAACTGTCTTCATTGAGTGGTCTTGAAACCCTTGTTGAAAATCATTTGACCATATATTTGAGAATTCATATCTGGGCTTTCTGTTATTTTTTTGTTTGTGTGTTTTCTTTGGTTTGGTTTTTGTCCGTTTGTCTTTCTTCATGCCATACCATACTGTTTGGTGACAGTAGCTAAGTGTTAAGTTTTGAAATCAGGAAATGTAAGTCTTCCAGTTCTGTTCTTTATCACGATCGTTTTGATTTCCGACATCCCTTGATTGTTCATTTGAGTTGTAAGATGGGTTTTTCCTATATCTGTAAATAGTTTCTTTGGGGTTTTGATAGGGAGTGCTGTGAATCTGTAGATGACTTGGGGCAATGTTTATGTTTAAAAATTTTTGTCTCTAATCCATGAACTTCTGATGTGTTTTATTAACTTATGTCTTATCTCAATTTCTTTTGCATTTGTAGTTTCTATTGGGCAAGTCTGTCACGTCTTTCAGTTAATTTCTAACTATATTATTTTTTGAGGATATTATAAATAGGATTGTATAATTTCCTTTATAGATTGTTCATTGTTTGCTTACAAGAATGCAATTGATTTTTGCACGTTCACTTTGTATCTTGCTACTTTGCTGAGTTTATTCTTTTTGTGTGTGTGAGAGAGAGAGAGAGAGAAAGAGAAATCTGTAGAGTTTGCTGCATATGGTATTATATCATCTGCAAACGCATAGTACTTTCTAATTTAATGCCTTTTACTTCTCTTTGTTGTTTAAGTTCATCAGGGTAAAACTTTCATTACATTGTTGAACAAAAGCGATGACAAACAGGCAGTTTTGCTTTGTTACTAATCTTAGAGGAAATATTTATATTTTCTCATCAGTGAGTATAATACTTCCTGTGGGTTTTTCATAGAGCCCTTCTGTGTGTGTGTTTTTTAAAAGTGTTTCAGTTTCTTAAATGCTTTTTCTTCATCACTTGTGATAACCGAGATTTTTCTTCTTCATGTTGTTAATGCAGTGTATTACACTGATTTTTGTATGCTGACGAATCCTTGCAATCTATGCCTCAGCTGCACTTGGTAAGGATCCGTGATTCTTTTGATATGAATTTGGTTTGCTATTATATTCTAGAGGATTTTGACATTAATGTTCATAGAAAATAGTGTTCTGTATTTTTCTAATATCTTTGGCATTGGCATCAGGGCAGTGTTGGCTTTAAAATGTGTGTTAGTATTTCGTACTACTCAATTTTTGGAAAAGTTATAAAATAATTGGTTTTAGTTTATCTTTAAATGTTTGGTCAAAATCACTAGTAAAGCCTTTTAGGTGCTGTGTTTTACTTTCATGGTAGATTACCTTTTTCCTTTCTTTCTTTCTTTCTTTCTTTCTTTCTTTCTTTCTTTCTTTCTTTCTTTTTTTTTTTTTTGATTATTAATCTGTCACCTTACTAGTTATTAGTATTCAGATTATCTGTTTTTCTATGGGGGATTTATTCCTGGCAGGTTCGTCTTCCTAGGAACGTGACATTTCATCTAGGTTATGTAATTTGTTCATAGCTCTCATAATCTTATTTGTGTAGAATTCATGTTTCCACTTTCGTTTGTGATTTAGGAATTCACATGATTTATCTGTGTGTGTCCTACAGCTAAAAATCTGTTTTTAAATAATATTTTTTCACTTACAGTTAACATACAGTATGATATTAGTTTCTGGTATACAGCATAGTGTTTAGACATTTATATAACAATGAAGTGATCACACTGATAAATCTAGTACCCTCCTGGAACCATAGTTATTACAATATTAATGATGATATTCTGTGTGCTGTATTCATATTTTTTGACTATTTTGCACTGCCAATTTGTACTTCTTAATCCCTTCCCCATTTCACCCCACCTCCAAAACCCCTCCCATCTGGCAGCCATCAAATGTTGTATGTATATATATATTTGTTTCTGTTTTATTTGTTTTATTTTTCTAACCCACTTATAAATGAAATCATCTGGTATTCATCTTCCTCTGACTTATTTCACTTAGCAAAATAATTTCCATGTTCATCCATGTTGTCACAAGTGGTAGGATTTTATTCTTTTTTATTCCAGTGTACATATGTACTACCTCTTCCTTATCCATTCTCGTAGTGATGGACATCCAGGTTGCCTCCATATCTTGGCTACTGTAAATAATGCTGCAGTGAACATGGATATGAATGTCTCTTGAAAGTAGTGCTTGAGATTTCTTCAGATGTGAAATTTAGCATGCTTGCTGTTATCCTGGAGGTCCTTTAAACGATCCATTATTTTTTGTTCTTTCAGCTTTTCTGATTGCGTGTTTTCTGCTATCTTATCTCTCAAATCAATTGTTTGATTCTCTGCTTCATCTAATCCACTGTTGATTCTCTGTAAAGTATTTTTTTTTAATTTAAGTTATTGTATTCTTCATTCTCATTGGTTCTTTTGAATGTTTTCTCTCCATTTTATGTTTCCTATTTGTCGAAGGTCTCACTGAGATCTTTGAGAATCCTCATAACCAGTATTTTGAACTCTGCATTTGGTAGATGGCTTGTGTCTCGGTTTATTTTTTCCCCTGAGGTTTGTTCTGTTTAGTTTTTGTCTCTTTATTTTGGCTGCCTCTTTTTGTTTGTTTCTGTTTATTAGAAAGACTACTCTGTCTTCCTGTCTTAGTAGTGTGGCCTTATGTATTAAGTGTGCTGTGGGATCACTGCACAGTCTTTCTTGTCATCTCCTTGGGTGCTCCAGGAGTGTCCCATTGTGCGTTGTGTGTGCTCTCATTTGCATTTGAGGCATTTTTTTTTCTGCTGGCACATGCATAGGAGGGATTGTCTGGTTGTTAGAACTGGCCCTGACTACAGTGGAGGAGCTGTTGTCCAGGGTCTGACCCTACAGAACAGGATTCCCTTTAGCAGGGGTCTGGTGTCTGCTCAGTTCAGCCTTTGGATGTGTCTGTGGAGGTAGTTGGATGGTGCTTTGGCTTGGTCAAAAAAGCCACCGGGCATGCTGGACCCAGGTTTCCTGAGGGGGCCCCTGCAGCAGGCCAAGTTTAGCTGCTGCCTTTTTCCTAACCAACTGGCAAGGACCACAATGCAATAAGCAGATGTCTCCCAAACATAGAGGACTTGGAGGTGCATGGGAGAGGCTAAGCTGTGAACCAAGGCTGGCTGCTGCTAATTCTATGTTTGGAGCTGCTGAGCAACAGGTATGGGACACACTGAGTCTTAGGTGTTTGGAGTATGGGAACCTTCGAGAGATTTTAGGAAAGTCTGAAGCAGGAGCCAAACCAGGCCAATTGTGTGGCCCAGCTTCTGGAAGGGCCTTGGGTGGGCTTTCAATTTGGGTGGTTCAAGGTCTTGGGGAATCATCAGGTTTGGTCAAATGGTGTTAGCCAGGGTGATGGAGAGTCAGATATGTCGGCCAACTGCGTGCCTGGAGTAGGCTGGGCTCAACGAAGGGACAACAGCATCTGCCAACAATTTTGTCTTGGTGAAATCTCCCACTCCAGCCCTTGCTCTGAAGCTAGACAACCAATTTCTTCACTGTGTTGCTAATGTCAACATTCATTCTCTTTTTTTCCACTCCAAACTCTAGTCCCAGGGCTGGAGCTCAGATTGAGTGAGTCAATCAGCAAGTAAGTCCGTGGTTGGGCCCTTGAAGTGGAAAGCTTGGGACTCCAGCTGCCCTCACTCTGCCATCTCACTTAGCCACAGTCTGCACTGGTTTTCACTTCCAGAGTTAATGGGGACTTCTCTCCCTGGCACTGGAAACCTGGGCTGGGGATCCCAATGTGGCACTGGGCTCTTTGCTCCAAAGTGGGGACCACTGCCGCTTGAGATATCCTTACTGATTCTCAGTCACCTCTCCTACCTGTCTCTACATGGCCTCCTTTTAATATCCTGTAAGAGGACTTATGTCAGTTAACAGACCACTACAGGATGCACAGTGAGGACTAGCGTATAGCCATCTGCCTAACACATAAGTGGGTAGAACTCCCGTTAGGTCCTGCAGCTCCCAAAACACGTATTATTTTCATGATTGAGGCTAAAGTTTTGTTATTGAGGGAGTGTAAAATAATAATAGCATATGCCAGCATAAGCCTGACATCCATGAATGTGTTTCCATTCTGTCCATTTGATTCTTTACCTGTGCAGCAACCTTTCATTTTAATGTTGTCACACTTACTAATTTCTGCTATTGTTTTCTGTACTTTTATGTCTTAATCAAAAAAGTTACAGACAGAACAACTTCAAAAAATTTTTTAAATATATATATATTTTTTTTGTCAGAAGGGATAATGTTTCAGGTCCTATGTTTAAGTATGAAATTCATTATTTTTGGTATGGTGCATTAATAGTCCTACATTATTTACTTATTTATAATTTAGTCTAACATCCATCCATCCATTTATCTATCCATTCATTCATCCATCTATCCATCCATTCATCCCTCCATTTCCATTTGGTTATCTAGGGTTTAGGTTTACCAACTGTATAAAGACTATTGTCTCTCACTTATGTACTCATGACAGTCTTGTCAAATTTTAGTTGCTGTGTGGTTTTCTATCTGGACTCCTTGATTGGTTCCACTGGTCTTTTCATCTCTTTGTACACTGCTGTCAGTCTACATTGATTGTTACAGCATTGTAATATATTTTGTCATCTGGTTATATGATATTACTTTTTTTCTTTTAAGATTTTTTTTTCTGCCACTTAGGATCTTTTGTGGTTCTATCCCAATTTTAGGATTTTTACCTCTCTGTTTGTGAAAAATGCCATTGAAATTTGATGAGTATTGCTTTTTGTCTTCAAGCTTTTTTTTTTGGCAATATGAATAACTGATCAATATTAAAACTTCCAGTACATGCACACAGATATCTTTCTACTTATGTGTGTATTAAATTATTTTATTAAAGTTTTTTTTTAGTTTTTAGAGCAAGATTTCTAGGCTTTTGGGGTAAATTGGTTACTGAGTACTTTATGTTTTTATGTTATGTATGGAATTGTTTGCATAATTTTTGGAAAATTTGTTGTTAGTGTACAAAAACACCAGTGTTTTTGTGTGTTATAGATTCACTTAATATCCTTCTACTCTACTGAATTCTTTACATTAGATTTAGCAATTTTGTGGGGGAGACTTTAAGGTTTTTCCCATAAGTTTATCTAGGCTGCAGTCTTGCTGATGTTATTTCTTCCTGTTTACTCTTTGGGAGACTGTTTCTTATTTTTTGTTTTTTCTCTTTCCTTCCTCTAAATTACTTAAATATTTTATTGGACCCATTTGGAATTCTCTGAACTATTTTAGGTGTATCTCTTTGTTGTTCTTCACTCAAAGTTCACTTTTCTTATTGTAAGAGACACCTGTGGTACAGAATGTTTGTAGCAGAATGTTTGGTGCTTGGAGCGACAAGAACAATGGAAGTAGATGTGGATGTGCACCCAAGGGCACATTTCAGGGAGGGCACATATGCCTGACTGATTCTGAGACTTCTTGCGCTAGGGACTAGAAAAGGATATTTAAGCGGATAAGAAAAAGGTGCTTGAGAAGAAGTAGCTGAGCACACAGTTGTGGATTTGAGGTTGAATCTGGGAACTGGCTGTAGCCTGAATCTTCTAATCAGATAGTAATGATCACTAAATAATAAAGCCAGCCTTGTAGTGGAACTCAGGGGGAAAAAAAAAAGGCCTTGGAGTCAGGGTTTGGGGACACCGGCATTGCCCACCCTCCTCTCCTTTATCCATGTAAGTTAAACTTTTCGAGACTCCGACTCTTCTTCCAAACCATCTCTGCAACACGTTCTCAACTTCTTTTTTTTTATTCTTTTTGAAACAAATAGTCCTCTTAATATCAGGTTGCCCAAAGCCAGGGCCTGTGGCCTGAGCCCTTGGGAAGGGCTTGTGACTGCACCCTGTCAGCATGATGTAGCTTTTTAAAATGAAACTGAAAGCATGGCTGTGGAGGGGCCCAGCCTGGAAGGTCTCATCTCCCTCAGGCTGTATGTGGACCCAGCTGCGGCATTCCTCCGGACAACGGCAAAGTGGAATGTTTCTCGAAGGGCACAGTCAGGAGCCAGGCTGCTGCCTCATCCGATATTTTTGACACAGTTAATCCTCCAAACACTCCTAATAATTTATTTTCTGTACTCAACTTCTAAATATTATTTTTGTCTAGGGTCTTTTTCAATCTCCTTGTTTTCACTACGTGAGACTAGCTGATCCCACGGCTTGAACTGCTCTGAGTGCATCCAAGCATAAAGAGTTATCTGGAATGGATATTAAAATGCTCTCTTTTCCAAGTATACTACTTTTTGCCCAAAGCGATATTTTGTTCATGTGCTTCTACAGAAGCAGTGAAGTGCAGCTGATGAACTGATGTCAAAGTATATGTGAGAATGGATCTGTATTCTCTTAAACCAGGCATTAAAGTGATTGTCAGAAATGTGAAACCATGCTTGTCCTATGGCTGAAATATTTTGGAAAGTATTTGCTATTTTTATAAGTGTTAAGTGTATACAGTGCTTATTATTATGTATGTATGAGTAACTAAATTGTCTCAGTGTCAATTCCCAAGGTGGTAAATTTCAATAAATACTACTCCTCCAAAACAAAAGCTCTTCAGATTCCTCCAGGGTCTGACCCTACAGAGTGAAAACGGATCCAGGGGTGAAAATTCTTGAAAGTCGCATGCCTAAGGATGAGAAATTTTGAGTCACTCATGAGTATCACAGGATTATTTAACACATCACAGTGTTATTTAATGCAGGCGAATGCTAAGTTTGAATCTCTTTAAGAAATGGTGTCAAGTAAAGGAAATAATGCTCCTGGATATACAATTTTCAGAATAAGACTAAAACATACTGGTAGGAATTTGAAGAGTGATGGTGAAATCATTAATTTTTTTTTTTTGAGAGGTGGGGGTCACTTCTAGAAAAGCCTTCAGGGGTGCAGAAATATGAGAAGTGTGACTTGGCTTAAGTGAGCCTGCAGCATGTGTGTGTGTGTATCTTACAGAGCTTGTATTTTGTCAGGTGGGTGTAATATGAACCAATCAGACCTGTCAATCTTGTTCATTTATGTGTTTTCTCGTTTCTGTGAATATTTAAATACTCCTGTTGGTTTCTAGAACTTTGATATAATGAGTTCTTTACTTCAGCTTCAGTACATAATGCTACTAATTTATTTCAGTAAGGACTAACAACATGCCTTTTGGCATTTGATATTCAAAGGTATTATCATCGGGTCAGTCTGTTTCAAAGGCGATCTTTTTCAAAGTCAAGATTTTGGACCTGGATATAGAGAAGTAGACTCAAGCCTTAGTCTCACTTAGGTTGTTGTTGCAGCTTAGACTAATTAATGATTTAAGATCTCAGAACTTTATTTTCAGAGTGATTTAACAGAGTGAGAAAGTCATAACTCCTGTTTGTCATGGCTGTATTGGGAACATTGCAAGACCACTTATTTCATGCCCACTTAGTGGACTTGACACATGTCAACATAGGTAGAAAATGAACAGCTAATGTGGTAGACTACGGGTATTCATTTGAAGTGACACAGAAGAAAGTGAGTGCAATCTGGACGCATGGCAGACATTCTGAACACAGCCTCCAACATAAAGAGAAATGTGTAGCTTTTCAGGCCCAACAGCTCACCAGAAGATACAAGAAATCAGCCTAGCTCCTCACCTCTTGTCCAGCTTCAAGCAAATAAGATCATTAAGTCAAGTCCTGTCTGGCTATGTGTCGAGAACTCCCTCACCAGGATCAGTAGCTTTTTGTCAATTTCAGGAGCTTCCTCTCATTTATCACTACATATTTATGTGATTGATTATATTCAGACATCTCCCAAGGCCTCATTTATCAACCTCAGACTTTCTAGGTATATAGACTGGCTGTCAGGTTTCCAGAGATATGCGAACATGTGCATTGGTGGCAGGAGGAGTTTGTGTTACCACACCTTTAGCCTACTTGGCATAGGTCTGTCCCAGGTTTATGGAATGACTTAAAATGTGAAAATGCATGCTTGCCACATGACGAGAGCACTTGCTATTCAAAAAGAAGCTCTATTGGAAAGAAGAGGCAGCCCTTGAATGAGGAGTTTATTTTGCAAAGCTGTTTGCTATGTTTCCTCACATGTTGCTAATTTTTTAAGTAAAAAATTTCCAAAAATTTGGTGTAATTCATACATGTGGCATTACTCATCTGAAAGGGATGACCAGAAAACTGGGTGCATATATTGAACTTATTTTGAACTAATAGTTTAAAATTCTTCCTTGCTTTAAAACTCTGGCAAACAGTGGGCAGAGAGTTGGAAGCCCTTTCTGTTTAGTATGGTGAGATTGTGGGAGGACCAGAAAGAAAGGCTTGGTGTTCTTAGAATGAAGAGAGAACCAGTGGGCAGAGGAAAAAACTGTGTGAGAACCCAAGTGTTCAAAATACACCTGGTTTTAAACAGGAATCTTTCAAGCATTTATAGAAAACAATATCCAGTCCCGAGGAAGCAGTTGTTTAATATCTGATGGATTGTTTGGCCTCACTTTGGCACTATTTAAATTGTTCAGTAATACAATTTCATTTCATGCATGTCCTGGGATTTTCAGAGATCTTGGAGCAGTTGTCTGGAGTTCTGAATTTGTCACCTGTCCCAGTCAGTTTTGGCTTCAACTGTTACCTCTGTCTGCAATTGCCACATAGCATCTGACTTTTCCGGGCTGGCCACTTGTTCCTTAGTGGTGAAGTGTGAATGAGTGACACTAGGTTCTGGAGAAAACTTAAGCTCTGTACTGAGAACATCATGCTTGGCCTTTTCCCTATCATGCTGCAGTTGAAGTTCCTGTCATTTAAAAGGAAAAGAAAAGTCAGAGGGATACTATCTAAAAGCAGTTTAAGAACAGTTTTAATTGAAAAGGACAACTGTATGAGCCTGAATTTAAGAGATTACTGAGGTACGGTACTCGTGAGAGGTCATGCAGCTCTTTCAGTGACCATCCCAGAGGTTTTAAAGTTTGAGATGGTACGTGAAGTCTCAGGCAAAAGAAGCTGTGGATTTTATGTATACTGAAAGCAAGTTCCAAAGAGTTACATGACATGGATACTATGAGAGTATTAGCTTAGCTGCAGTGTGAACTTGACTGCAAGAATTCAAGAAGGGCATTTAGGAATTCTGCCTTGGTGTTCTGTTTGTGTTTTCATTCCAGAGTGACAGGTTCAGTACATTTGAACAGCTTGTTGACTTAGTAGTATCGAGAAAGCTGGGGATCTTTTTTTTTTTTTTTTCAGGAGTGTGGAGGTTCAATGCCAGATGACGTCCTGCACTAGGAGTTCCTCCAGGATCCAGGCACATGTTAAAAAAAAAAAAAAAACACGTTTCTTTTCATTGTTCTTATTGCATCCTGGCTCTTTCCTTCTCAGACTGCAGCATCTGAGAATGAAGACATAGGAGAAATAAATGAGCTTATCTGTTGTGTGGGAAGCCTGACGAGCCTTGCCTGCTTATATGTGAGGGTTCTGCATTTATTTGTTTGTTTGTGTGTGTGTGTATGTGTGTGTGCACGTGTGTGCGCGCGCGCTTGCACTCATGTACCCCGAGAGGCCTGTTGAGTGCGTGTCTCACTTTTTAGGATCCTGAGGGCATTAACACATGCCAGTCTCAAATGGCCATTATACAAGAACGTAAGAAGTGGTAGAGCAACCATAATATAGTCAATTCTGTTTATGTCATTGACTAGGACCGGTCTAGAAGTTGATTGTTTTCATTCAAGCACACTCACTGAGTATTGTTGGCTGACAGCCTAGTAAAACATTCTCATATTCAGTGCAGCAGACTCTGTGCTCCTGCCACATAGGAAAAGCATCTTTGCATTAACGATGTCTTTTGTACATACTGATGACCATACATCCTCAGCATGAAGAAGACAGGTGAACGTTTCCTACTGGTCAATGACAAGGGCTGTTTTGCAGTGGAAGAGGCCAAGATAAGTCCTGTTGGTAAAGTTAAGTGGATGTGGTTGTTTTTCAGACATGTAAATCTATATTTGAAAGGGAGTTTGGACCAGATTCCAGGGATATTTCTAACCTCGGGGCCCAGGAAATTAGTCATTCTACTTTGTCAATCAGGGTGGGTAATGCAGGCATCCATATCCGCCAAAACTGTGTAAGAATGAATTCTTCACTGTTTTTGAACAGAGTGAGTTCAGGGCCTCACTCCCCAAGAGGCAGTATGTTGCAGTGTAGGAAATGGCTTGGGATCATGAAACTCTGGGTGAAAAACTAGATTTCACTATTCATGAATAATGTGAACTTTGGTGAAATTACATAGCATTTCTTGAGCCTCCATTTTCTCTGTAAGTAGTTATATTGCTGGATTGCCATAGGCCTTTGTGAGCACGTTGGTAACACTGCAGCCTAACACTTGCAGAAACAGAGTAAACACTGGTTTCCTCATGAAATGTCTCTGCCCTCCCAAACTTAACAACCAAAATTCATTGCCTTTTGAGAAAACTTTTGAGGGGTGTTTCTGTGCAGAGAACTCCATGTTTTCTTTTAGTGGATGGAATATCTTTTGGGAAACAATATTGATCACTATCGATTCCATTACTCGCTCTTTTCTGAATTAGTTTTTGAGGTAGTTGAGTCTCTCCTGTACAAAACGAAACAAAACAAACAAAACAAAAAACAAAAATAAAACAAAACAAAAGAAAAAACAAACAAAACAAAACAAAAACGCCCTGTCAGATGTACAGGGCCGGGTGACTGAGATCTGCATCCTGTGTGTGAAATTCAATATTCAGTCAAAAGTTGTTTTCGCTTTATGTACTAATTTATTTATTATTTTCTATTTCTGAAAGGTTATTTTTTGAAGGAAAACATTCTAACCCTGTACCAATTTCAGGTGTGCGTGCATGTGTGTGTGTGTGTGTGTTTTTCCCCTCTGGGTGCTTTCTTGATTGATTGATTGATTGAGTTCTCAACCTTACCCCCTTTATGAAAAAAAACAACTGTTTTGGTAGCATCACTTGGAGAAATCTATCCCCAGCCCCTTTTTACTGAGATGTAAGAGATGATATAGACAATTAGTACCCCTGTTCCGCCTTACATAGGTATTACAACATTATGAACCATCTTCCTCATGCTACAGTCTACATCTCTATGTCTGTTCTGTAGCTCTTAATCCATTTGCCATTTTTTGCATGTCCCAATCTTTGCTCCTCATCTAGTAGCCCTTAAAATATTCTCTGTATCTATGAGTTTATGGCTGCCTTTATTTGTTGTTAGATATTTTGTAGCTTCAGATTCCACCTGGACGTGAAAATGATGCA
>JAKZJJ010000144.1:0-144142 GCA_030015415.1 Cynopterus sphinx
ATCTCACAGCTGCTGTGGATCAGTAGTTTGGGCACAGCTTAGCTGGATCTTTTACTTCAGAAGTCCCCAACCATTATCTCACCTGGGACTGGTTCTCCCATGAGGACCTAATGCCTAATGAACTAAGGAAGAGCCGAGGGAGTGATGTCAGCACTGGGGAGCAGCTGCAAATAAGACGAAACGTAGCTCTCTTGGCCGTGTACCTGATAGGCCACTATCAGGTACCGATCCATGGCCAAGGTAGCGCAGACGTCTGTTCTATGTCACAGTCTCTTCCAAATCCCCAGTCTAAATATGAGCTGGGCCTGTGGTCTCATCTGAAGGCTCAGGAGGAAGGATCCAGTTCATAGCGTGCTTACGTTGTCATCGGCAGGATTCCTTTGTTGAGTTCCTCACAAGCTGTTTGCAGAGTATCCAGTATCTGGGCAGATGGACCTCTCCGTCGAGCGTCATGGAAGATGGCAGCTGGCTCCATCAGAGCAAGTAAGTGAGAGAGCCAGAGGGTGCCAGCAAGATGGCAGCCATAGGTTTACATAACATAATCACAGAAGTCACGTTGCATAACTTTTCTCGTTTTCTATTTATCAGAGGCATGCCATTAGGTCTCGCCTGTGCTCAATGAAAGAAGAGCGAGGGCATAAAAGTGAGGAAAGTGGGACTCATCTGGGGCCATTTCACAACATGCCTATCACAGTTTCCTATTTTCAGCCCATTCTTTCTAATGATTCGCTGGTGTTCTTTATTTTTAGGAGTTCTTAATAGAGCATGAAGAGTTGCCCTTTGTCTAGTGTCTTTCAGTTATAAACAACTTTTTTAATTTGTCCTTTTTTATTAAACTTTGCATATTATATATTTGGTTATGCAAAGATTTTTATGAAATGTACATCTTTTCAGATTTATCAATCTCTTATTGCTTCTGGGTTCTGAGTCAAAATTTAGGTATCTTTTCTCCACTCCCGTATTATAAAAGCATTTGTTCATTTTTTCCCTAGTGCTTGAATGTTTTTTTTTTCTATCTGCTATTCATTTGGAATTTACTCTGATATTCAATGTAATATATTTGGACAAATTTGCCTTCCTGATAGATTCTTCTTTGTACCTGTTCCACTTAATTAACAAAAGATCTTTTCTCCCAGTTTCAGATACCGTTTTTTTCATATGCTTAATTTGCATTAATAGTGGGTCTATTTATGGAGTCCTATTTGATTCTTTTAGTGTATTTATGTACAAATGTGCCAGTACAATCCTCTTAAAGATGTTATATTCTGATTTTAGAATACTATGTGCTGTGCTATGCTTATTCCTTTTCTCACCCTGAGTATTTTCTCAGTTGTTTCTGATTATTTTTCCATTTGAATTTTCTAATCAACTTCTCTTACACCAGACTGGAAAAGAATGCTTTAATTTCTGTGAGAATCATACTGCTTATAAGTTAACTTAGGGATAACTGACATATGTATAACATTGAGTCTTCTTCATCAGTAATAGGATTTGTCTTTCCCTTTGTTCAAGTCTACTTTCGATTTTGAACGTTTAAGGTAGTTTTCTGTGCAATGGGTTGTTTGCGAAGTGGGGCAGTTATGAGCAGAGATACTGTACCCACATGCACTTGCACACTAATGCCAAGTTTCATTTCTCATGTGTAAATGTCTTAGCATACTATTGCTGGGGTGGATGGTAGGTCTACCTTGTTTTCAGACCTTCAGCTCACATTTGCTTTTCTCATTCAGCATGTATAGCCGTGTGTGGTTGGTGGCAGTGGTGATCAATATTTCTACTCTTCTGATGATCGTTAAAACAGCAGTTAGGATAATTTTCAGAAAGTTTGCAGTAGGAGCATAGTTCTTATTCATACAAATTTAGGTAACTGCGCCCAGAACCCTACCCAAAAGACAGGCCCTTCTGAACTGTTGAATGATTTTTTTCTCCCAAACATCATGAGTGTTCCAACTAGCTAACAGGGTAACTGGTAGGTAAGCCCATGGATGCCCTCAATGGATTACACTTGAAAATCATGTTTAAAGCCAACTCAAGAGAGAGCCAACAACTTCAGCTCATTCGCACTACAATAAATTCTTTCAGTGCCACCAAAATCTTTCAACCAAGGACCTTAGGGCTATAGCACAGGCAAGACACACAACTTCTGCTCGTGATGCTTGATCACTCACAACTCTTCAGATTTTGAAAGGGCCTCAATCAAAATGAAATAAATGACTTAATAATTTCATCATGAATTGGTTAAAAATTAGACATAATTTGATCTCACAGCCACACACTGAGGGTTGATTGAGTTCACAAGAGAGAATCAAAGGGCAAATATGGAAGATCCTTCTCAAAGGATATTTGAGTCTGTGAGAGCACAGTGTTTGAAAACATTTCTCCCACTAATGTAAGTCTATCAGCTATTTAAATATGTGTGCTGAAAACATTGACTATGGACCCACTTTGGCCGGGTCCTTTGCTAGAATGTTAACTATCCCTGTTACCTTTTTGTTTAGATTTGTTTTATTGGCCAGAGACTCTTTCTCTCTAGTGGAGATCTTGTAAAATAATAATAGCATTATTTTGTAAATGTCCTTTCCCTGTTGACCTTTATTTGCATAATGTCCGCAGCTCTCAAACATGGGAACTTGAAGCTATGATTCCCTTTTGCATTTAAAGATTTCTTGGCTTCCATGCCACGTGTTTGGAAGGAGCTGGATGGCTTCTGGGCACCCGTCAGCACTTCAGGGCCGCCCTGGGACTGAGTCGGTCATATTCTCCATGCAACTGCACCAATGGCTTGTAAAACGGCTTTTAGGGAAACATCACTTACCTTCCAAAGAAATCTTTTCCTATAGTAAGTGTTACAGAGGCCAACCTTATACCAGAGGGGAGCTGGAGACCAAGCAGAGGACAGCACATCTGCAGCCTGATAGACATTGAGCGAAGTTACTGAACTGGCTTGGGCTGTGGAAAGTGGTCCTTTGATCCTCTTTCGCCTTCAGTCTCAAGAGAGAGCAAGATGATAAAGACTTTCAACATGGAAGGTAGGGGGATCGCCATGGCAGGGTGTTCTTTGGGGGATCAGGGTGAACAGAGAAAAGGAAAAAGAATTTCAAGATCTTCTGAAGGATTCCTTGGAAAGATTCTTTAAGGGACTTGCTTTATGTTTTACAGGAAAAAGACCAGACACTGTATTCTGTTCATTTCCTGTTGGTAGAGCATACACTGAGGATGCTGTAAAAGATGGTGGAATTTTTTAAATTTTTTCTTTCTCACAGAGATCCTTCTAATGTAGGCAGTAGCAGAGGGTTGCCATGTGGCATTTGGCCTGGAGGTGAAAATAGAGAAGTGCGGGACATTTATCGTGGAGACCAGGAATAACGGTGTCACTGGGGACAGCACTCCCAGACAGACAAAGAGCAGCACGAGCCATGTTCATGCCATCTCCAGCCATCACCTCAGTCCCAGCTTGGACTCTGAGGAAGAGCCAGGAAGTGACAGCTGTCATAATGGCCAATGAGTAGGGTGTTTCATGGTTCCTGACGCGTTTTCACCTTCCTCTTTCTGGCTGACCCTTGGCATCTCTTAGAAATGTACTGGGTTGTTTTGAGCACCAGGAAGCACACAGTCCTCTAACACAGAGGGAACACACAGGGCAGATAGCCTCATCTTACACACACAAGTGATTGAAATATAGAGTGTTTATGTAGCTGGTCCATGGTCAGAGGTGGAGGTGAGATGAAACCCCACAACTTCTGAACACAGTCCTCTGTCATTATAGTCAAAGAAAGTAATATTATCTGTGGAGAACTGTTTTTCTGCCCCAAAAGCTTATTGTTTATTTGATGGAGGTGTCTTGTTAGAGATGTCATACACCACCACAATGTCCTCTTCCTATTCTCCTCAGGATATGCACTCTTCCTCTAGGAGTCAGGTCAAGACTTTAGGAGTCTAGAAGATTTCATCCATTTTCCTTCTCTCGAGTTCTCTTGTTTTCTCTTCGAGCAGGGAAGCTCCCTCAACAGAGAAAATCAGGAGAGCAACAAAATTGTAGTTTCTCAAGAAATATTGAAGGTCTACTTAGATTCCTAACTGGCTGCACTTCCCTGAGAAATTTCATTCTATGACGCATTAATTTCCTTTTGCCGCTTGGGCAAGAACATCAAATTACAGAGAAAACTTGTGCTTTATTTTTGAATGTCGATAAATTCCACACTGTTGTAGCCCCAAACTGGACACATGCCAAATGTTCACTAACAGAAGAATGGATATACAAACCAGGGATGTCCACAAATGAAACATGATACAATAATAAAAATGAACACAGTGATGATACATTTAACAAGACAGATGAGATTTTTCTGGTCAAGATGGAAAAGCAGTTACATGTTATGCTCGCCTCATCCCTGGATCACCTCAAAAGAACAAGTCAACTATCGAATGACCATCACTGGGAGTTGCCTGAATTCCAGGTGAACAGAAGTCTTCTGAGTGGGGTCACACAGAAGAGGCCACCTCAGGACAGGTAGGAGGGACAGAGGCCCAGAACAGGGTGGCCAACACCCCTTTGTGGTTATTAGAAATAAGAAGAGACATCTCAGCTGTGGGGTTCCCCCTGGAGAAGCCTGGTGTCCCAAGCCCACACTGGACTCACCAGACCAAGGTTCTATTGCCAGGAAGAGAAGTCCCCACAATTCTGTCTGTGAAAACCAGTAGAGAATGTGACTGAGTGAGATATGGCCTCCTAAGGGGCCATGCACACATAGAGTTACTGCTAATGGACTCACTCAAAGTGAGTCCCAGTGGTGAGGCAGCTGTTCAAAGGTGCCAGGGCCACACAGGAGAAACTGAGTTGTCGGTCTTCAGAGCGAGGGCTGGAGGGGTGGCTTTCTCCCAGACAGAAGTGCGGGTAGAAGCCTTTGTTCCTTTGTTGAGTCCAGCGTGCAGACCCAGGGAGCTGCTATATCTGAGTCTCTGTCAACATAACTAACACAGGTCACGCCACTCTCAGGAGTTCCTTGGACCCCCCCTTTCTCAACATGCAGGTGCACCCAAGCTGCTTCCAGTGGCTTCTCCATACAATCAGCCTGTCTTGGCTCATGCTGAAATCTCTCAAAGCTTTGCACACCCCAAACAAACAGCATCTGGCCTCAGCGAAGCTCCATACATCTTGCCAAGCAGCCCCAAGTTCTGCATTAGTGGCAACCAACTTTGGCTTGAGTCTTGGCCTCTTGAGGCACCTCCAATTTCAGCATGGATAACAGCCATCTGCGGATTGCTTAATGTGTCATTTCAGAAGGCCGAAGCTGCTGCTAAACTGGGCCTAAAGAGGGGACCCCCCCCAGAACATCCGAGGGCCTTTACCCTTAGTTTTGGAGTTAGGACAAAGCTCCAGAATCATCCTGCTAACTCTATAGATGACACACCAAAGAGTAGACTGAGAAGGCACCAAAACCCTGCTGGAGACCATTCTGCTCTGTAGGGTCAGTGCCAGCATAAGCATCTCCTTCACTGCCGATTAGCTTGGGGATCAATCTCCCCCAGTGATGACCAAAAAACAACCAAGGCTCAAATACAACAGGTGGGCACGTAATACCTATACAAGAGACACACCTGGAGCATCCAGTTCAAGAGACCAGAGTGATGGCGACATTAGGATCCACGGGACACACACTACATATGGCGACTCTACTGAGACTGGGACACAGAGAAGCCCTTCTTAATACATAGAAACAAAGAGGAGGAGGCAGACAAAATGAGGAGATAGAGAAACATGTTCCAAAATAAAAGACAGAACAAAGCTCCAGAAGAAGAACTAAACACAATGGAGGCAAGGAATCTGCCAGATGCAGAATTCAAAACACTGCTTATAAGGCTTCGCCATAATTTCAGTGTGAACAATTACAAAGAGATAAGAAACCTAAAAATGGAGATGCAAAACATAAGGAAGAACCAGTCAGAAATGAAGAATACTATAACTAAAATGAAGAATACCTTACAGGGAATTGACAGTGCATTAGATGAAGTAGAGGACTGAATCTGCAATTTCGAAGATGAGGTAGCAGAAAACATCCAAGCAGAAGAGCCATAAAAAAAAAAGAATGCTCCAAAAATAAGGATGGGTTAAGGGTCCTCCGGGACAAAAACAGGCATAACGACATCACATCATAGGAACCAGATGAGGAAAGAGAGCAGGGAAATCAAAATCTATTTGATGAAATAATGATTGAAAACTTCCCTAACTAGGCAAAAGAATCACCAGAAGTGCAATCTGACAAAAAAGATGATTCCAAAGAGGCCCACACCATGACACATCCTAATTAAAATGCAAAAGCTTAAACACAAGGAAAGAATCTTAAGAACAACAGGAGAAAACCAGTTAGGGGCCTATAAGGGAGCTCCAATAAGACAGCTAATTTTCCAACAGAAACTTTGCAGGCCAGAGGTATTGGCACAAAATAGTCAAAGTGATGAAAACCAAGAAACTCCAACTAAGATTACCGAGAAAAGATAAAGACTTTCCCAGAGACACACACTCAAAAGTTAAGTTGTTCATCAGCACTGAACCGGTATTACAAAAAAAAAAAAAAAAAAACAAAAGAATATTAAAGGGACTTTTTTAAAAGAAAAATTACTTTAATGTAAATGGATTAAATCCTCCAATCACACAATATAAAGTGGCTGAATGGATAAGAAAACAAGATCCTTTACGCATGCAGCCTTCAAAAGACACACTTTAGGTCAAAAGAAACACACAGACTGAAAGTAACGGGTAGGGATGGATAGAGCCATTTCCTGAACATCGAACCGAGCAAAAATCTGGACTACCAGGCAAAATAGACTTTAAAGCAGAGGCTATACCAAATGTCAAAGAAAAGACCCAGTGATTCCATTTTGGGAAATAGTCTCAAGAAACCCAAAACACCACTTTGAAGGGAAATGTGCATCCTTATGTTCATTGTGGCATGATTTACAATAGCCAAGATGTGGAGGCAACCTGAGTATACATCAGTGGATGAATGGATAAAGAAGAGGTGGAACATATATGCAATGGAATGTTACTTGGCCATGAAAGGAATGAAGTCTAGCCATCTGCAATCACCTGGGTGGACATAGAGGGTATCGTGTTTGTGGAGTAAGTCAGAGAATGACAAGTGCCATATGATTTCACTTATGTGGAATCAAAGGGACAAAATAGACAAACTCAAAGACACAGAGAACATTTTAATGGTTGTCATTTGGGAGGCGTTTGCAGCGGGTCACTGGATGAAACAGGGGAAGGAATCAAGTCCAGTTGGTTGTCACAAAATAGTCACAGGGATGTAAGTACAGCATAAGAAATGTAGTCAACAATATTGTAAAAACTATGTGTGGTGTCAGATGGGTACTAGACTTATTGGGGTGATCATTTCCAAAGTTATGTAAATGTCTAATCACTATGTTGTATACCTGAAGCAAGTATAACATTATATATCAAATGTAATCAAAAGGGTAAAAAAATTACTAAACACAGTTGACTCTGAAAAACATTATTCTGATGAAAAGGAACAAAAATATCACGTTTTTGGTGAGGGGTCAGGAACTCATGGCGATTGACTAGCAAGAGGCATGAAAGAAGTTTTTGGGAGACAGGACTATTCTGTTTCTTGATCTGAGTGGAGGTCACAGGGAAACCTTTGTAAAAATTCCTCGAGCTGCACACTTGAGTAGATTTTACTGTTAAAATTATACCCCAACTAATTTTAAAATCAAAGGAAGTAAAAAATAAAAATGAAATGACAAGTCTCTCCTGCTTTCTCTCTATTTACCATCCCCCTTTTGCCTTTTTCCCCTCTCCCTGCCCACGTCTCTTCCTACTTCAGGCTTCTTCTGTGTGTTTGTAGAAGGAAGTCTTACCATAAAATTGTATAAATTACAGCTGTAAGCATACTTAGGTGACAACCATATTTAACATAGCCTAGTGCAGTAGGATGGAATTGACCTTTGCAACTGAAACACAACAAAGCCACACATGAGGGCCTATGTCAATATTGACCCATGGCTCCTTGTCCAAGGACACTGAAAGAAGGCACATTCCTCATGGTTCTGTCCTTTGCTCCCATCAGAACATGCCTTCCCGATAGTGGCTTCAGCGCTTCTTACAGTGTTCCTACTTAAGTCTCTCATGAATTACAGTGATTCTTTGGTCTAGGACCTCAAACGAAATTTCTCTTCTCAAATTACTTGTCAAGGTGTCAAGGGATATTCTACCCTCTAGCCTCTGGCCCTTTAAGGCATCTCTGGTCACAGGCCTGCTACTCAAAAGTCCAACTGGCCAGCCCTGTTAGTCATGGAAACATGAGGATGTTTTGATCTATACGTTCCCGTTACAACCTGACAGTTACTGGCATTTCTACCTCTGAGGAATACTCTTCTTGACTTTTTGTATTTGTGGGGAACTCCTGTGGTTAATTGTTTTGGCTTGGTTAAGGAGAGCCATGAGATTTCTCAGGACTCACGTTACTCATTGATAATTCATCTCTGTGAAGAAGTGAAATGTCATAAGATGTTCCTACAAAAGAGGTAAGCCCAGGCCACTTTATTTTGACATAAACTAGCATTATTAGATTTTCAGCCTCGTCTACTAGCCTCTGTGCTATTTGATTTTTTAACCAAGGACATCTGAATGTGGATTATAACTTACAACATTTGGCGATGCCATGTCCGCAATCACATCTCTTTTTACATGAAACAGGGGCATGACTGAGCGTGGGAGTCGAAAAACAAATGGGTAATTTGTGACATGTCGCCAAACCACAGGGTGGTGATGGTGTCACCAAACTATAAGGTCTCCTTGCTTTAATAAATTTAACACATTTTTGCTGTTTATGAAGTATCTGCTGTGTTTGTGACACTTGCCAATTGTGGTAAAATATAGATAAAGTAAATTTACTATTTTAACTATTGTTAAGTTGTGCAGAGTTTAGTAGCAACAAAAAAGTCCACATGATCATGCAACCATCACCACCATCCATCTTAGGAACATTCTGATCTTCCCAAACTGAAACTTTGTCCCCACTGAACCCTAACACCCCATTCTCCTCGCCAGCACCTGTCTCTATTATTTTGACTCATCTAGAGTCCTCAAATAAGTGGAATCGTCCAATATTGTCCTTTTGTGTCTACCTTTCACCCACTGTAATGTCTTTAAGGTACATCTGTGCTGGGGTTTGTGTCAGAATTTTCTTCCTTATAAAAACTGAAAAGTATTCTGTTGAGTGCAGAGAGTCAAATGATTCTATCCAATTCATCCATGAACAGGCTATTGCTTTGTTTCCAGTTGTCCTCCTCCTCCTCCTCTTACTCCTCCTCCTTCTCCTCCTCCTGCTCCTTCTTCTTCTACTCATTCATCTTACTCTTCTTTTCCTACTTCTCGTTCTCCTTCTCCTTTTCCTACTCCTTCTTCATTTTCTTCTTATTTTCTCTCTCATTCTTTTTCTTTCCAACCTCTTTTCTTTCTTCTTTCTGCTTCTTTATAATAGAAACAGTGGAACTTCAAGAGGTGTGAATTTCCAAGAATGGTTTTGAGAATGGTAGTTCTTGCAGATTGAAGGTGGTTTGATTCTGACATTCTGGTGACAAGTAGTGAGACTGCATGGTGCGAATAAGTTTGAGTAGGCAAGCAGAGGTTTTCCAAGTATCCGCAGTCCCGAGTCCCTGGGAGGTGTTTCCAACATTTGGCAGTTGTCCACACCCACGGGCCCAGGTGGGAGGGGTGCTATAGATCGGACAGTCGGCCAAAAATGGCTCAATAATTGATCTATTCTTTCTCCAGAAATTTCTTCTCTGGACTCTATTCTCTGCCTTGAGATTTGAAATTCTCCCCGCAAGGTAGTTTCCGGTGCCTATCCTTTAATCACATTGTTATGATTCCAACATTGACCCGTATCGATACAGACTTGCGTCATTTTACATGCTCTGTTATGATTTATACAAAAAAAAGTATTCACAGACTTGCTATTGCTCAGCATTTCAGTGGGTTTCTAAACACCGAGAATCACGGGTCTTTTTTTAGGCCTGTCCTCTGATGCCTATCTAGGGCCTCACCCACCCTTCTAATTTGCAGCCTTCTAGACTTGTTAAAAATTTCAGTTCCTCTTCATTTTCATTTTCCTCCTCCACCTCCTCCTCCTCCTCCTCCTCCGCCTCCACCGCCACCTCCACCTCCTGCTCCTCCTTTTTCCTCCTCCTCCTCTTCCTGTTTCTCCTTCTCCTGCTTCTCCTTCTCTTCTTTCTTTTTTTCCTTCTCTTTCCCCCTTTATTCTTCTTGTTCTTGAAAAGAAACAATTGAACTTCACAAAGTGAGAAATCGCAAGAATGGTAATATGGACGGTTCATTCTTGCTGATCAGAACACATTTGGTTCTCTGTTTCTGGCAAGTAGCAGTTAGCTTGCATACTACGTGTAGTTGTGAGCAGGGGAGCACAGGACTTGTCAGAATTCGTGGTCCCGGGTCCGTGTTGAGGTGCTTGCAACACGTGGCAGCCGTGCCTGCCAACAGGCCCAGGTGTGAGGGGTGCTGTGGACAAGGAACTCGGCCAAGAATGTCTCCACATAAAGTCGTAAAGCGTTGGCTTACCATTGCGCCGCTGTGGCTTATGAGTTCTGAGTCCTGTGGCCAAACGGCACCTGGGTCGCTTGTGAAGTGTGCGATTAGCTCTTAGGGATGTTGCAGAGTGTGCTGGGCCCAGTGGCAGCCTACGGGGAGGAATCGGTCAGCGGCCCCTGCTCTCATGGCAGTGCTGGATCCCCTGCACCAGCTGCCGGTTGACCCAGGGTCCGGCCTGACTACTGGGAGCGGGGAGGCGCTGTGGCAGGAGCCGAGATGGCGGAGCGCGGGGGCGACCGGACAGGGCGACGGGGCGTCAGTGACGAGCAGCGCCCGTGCGGACGGCGTGTCGGGGTTGTGGGCTTGCAAGGGAGGTGGAACGTAGATGCGTGCGATGCCGGGGCACGAGCCAAGATGTGAGGGATGCACCGCGCAAATTTGGCTTGGCTGTGGATTCGGCGAGAGGCGCGAGGATGCGTAGAGCACTGATCGCGCGGGGCCGGGGGCGTGTGACGTGTCCGCGGAGTGTGGGTGATTGGACCACTTGAGGAAAAATGGCCTCCTCTGATCTATGTACGTCACCATGGAGACCAGCTTGGTGGGACCCCTTTATTCGGTCAGCCGTTAGCTGACGCCAGGCTTCTCGCTGCGGATATGGGTCCCAGCGGACAGTTGGAGACGCTTGGAGACACTCGGGCTCACTCCGAAGGCAGGATGCGGCGTGAGGCTCAGAGGCCGCGGACGCCTTTAGACGTCCTGCGCCGCGAGGGACAACCCAGCTGAGAGCGTAGGGCGGGACCCAGAGTCCCCAGCATGAGGTCGAAATAACCGAGATCGAAGAGTCGTTTCTTGCCGAGCCCCCGTGTGCCCGCCACAGGAACAAGAGCAGGTCAGCGTGAGGACCACACGGTCCCTGGCGTCCGGTGTCGGGGGCACCAGTTGAGGCGAGCCGGTTGGTTCCGCTTGGGGCTGGCCGTCCCGGAAAGATCGGGCTGTAGAAGGTGCCCAGAGAGGGTCTCCGCTGGTTTCCAGAACCGCGGGTTCTCCGGGGAGAGGGCGTGTAAAGCCCCTCGGGAACGGGAAGAAGCGTTAGTCGGGGAAGGTGCCAGGGCAGCCCGGCCTCGGCCAGGCTTCTCTGCCCAAAAGTCGGAAGTAGCTCGGGCCATGGCCCCGCCACTGCTTCCCCTTGGCCCAGCTCCAGGCCTCTTTAGGCCACACCCTCCCGCCGCCCATACTTTCGTTCCGCTGTATGATATTTCTTTGTGGACCGGATCAGCTTGCGGACCCTGAAGGGAAAATGGGAGCAATTTCTTGGCCTAGGGAATGGGCAGAAAAACCTGGCTGTCAGAAACAAAGAAGACAAATCACAACAAAACACAACAAGACCATCGCCCCCCAAACCAAAGCCAAACCAACCCAATCCTACCGTACACCAACGATGAGAAACATAGGTCAAGACTCACAAAAATATCATGAAACTGTATCTTGGAAACAGGCATGAGAAAGGTGTCCTTTCCCCAGTTCAGGCAGAGGTGAACAACAAGATGTAAGTCAAAAATCAAACGGTCAAAATCCCCACAGAAAATGAGCAGGTCCAGACAAGGGTCCGAAGAAACCGAAATTGCCGACAGACAGGGAAAAGATGCTGAACCTTACTGACAACCAGAGAAATGCACACCGAAAGGGTCACGTTCTACCTGAGAAGTTGCCGAGAGTGAAAAGGTAGTGATGCATGACATGCCCTAGTGTGCGGGACCATTGACTGGGTGAGACACGTGTCCTCGTGCATCACTTTAAGAACATGAAGCGGTACAACTTTCTGAAGGGCAAGTCGACAATACGGATTAGAAACATGAAACACGCAGCCACGGAGCAGTCCCCTGCTGGGGATTTTCTCGGCAAAAATAGGCATCGAATTTCACCAAGATTCAGATAAAGATACTTGGATATATTTTACATAGTATAGAAAGGGTAACCATTGCACGATTTTTTTCTTTTTTATCATGGCCAAAGAAAAATGATAGAAAGAAAAAGAAGAGAAGAGAAAATGAAATAAAAAAACGAAGTCAAAGCTTACAGCAAACCAAGTATCTGAACAGGGTCAAATTTCAAATATTGTCAACTCACTAAATAATTAATTAATTGGTTCATTCATTTATTTGCTTACTGATTGACCTATTTATGTACTTTTTATTCATTCAGTCATCCGTTCGTCCGTTTATTTATTTATTTATTTATTTATTTATTTATTTATTTATTCATTTATTCATTCATTTCCCGGATATGAAATGCAAAAATGAGAGCCAAAACCTGTCGCAATGCAAGTATCCGAATGGGGTCCAATTACAAATATTATCAACTCACTAAATAATTAATTAATTTGTTCATTTATATTTTTCGTTTACTGATGGACGTTTTTATAAACTTTTAATTTATTCATTCATCCGGTTGTTCATTTATTTATTTATTTATTTATTTATTTATTTATTTATTTATTTCTAGGAAATAAAATCCAAAAATGAGAGCCAAAATCTGTTGCAAAGCAAGTATCCGAACACGGTCCAATTACAAATATTATCAACTCACTAAATTATTAATTAATTTGTTCATTCATTTTTTTGTTTACTGTTTGACTGTTTATTAACTTTTAATTCATTCATTCATCCATTCATGCATGTATTTTTATTTATTTATTCATTTCCAGGAAATGAAATCAAAGAGAAGGGCCAAAAGCTTTTGCAAACCAAGTATCTGAACAGGGTCAAATTACAAACATTATCAACACACTAATTCATTAATTAATCAATTAATTAATTAAATAATCTATTAATCCCCTTCCTTACTCACTTATTGACTTGGTTGTTTCTTCATTTTTTACTGTTTTTTTTGTTGATTTATTTCCTGATTACTTATTTTGTTTGTTAGTTTGTTTGTGGTTTCTTTTGATTGTATCCCAAAGTCATGTGATGATGGTTGGAAAAAGCTAGAGTCAGGTGTGAAAACCAAATTCCCGGTTAACACCACCAGAGCAGAAAGTGTGACTTGACTCGGAGGGAACTCATGCACCCTGCCCTTTAGTTATCCCCTGCTCAGGATGGCAGAACTTGAGTTTCTGGGAAAGTGAGCTGCTGGCTCTTTTTTTTTTTCTTTCTTTCTTTGTCCTTTTGTGAGGATTGTTCATGTTTTCTAATGGGCAAGGATTCATTTTGAGGCCTCAGGAAGGTGTAGTGTCTGTCAGTATACAAGGAACAGCCAGGTTGGATGTTCCCTAGCCCTGCAGAGTCACGAAGCATTCTTCTGTGCTGCCACGAGAGGGCAACAAAAGCTCAGCCAAGGCCAACCTTGGGTGGCAGCTGAATACTGCTGTTGGGAGGTCAGTGATCTTGACTTGTTCCTCACAGGAAGCAATTAGGCGAGGCTTGGGTTTTCAGATCAATTGACTGATACTCACTGCAGGAATTGATCTATTGGAGAAAACACAAGTCACCTGGAGACTCGCTATGCAGATCCAAGCAAGGCTGACCGACGGGCCTTTGTCTTCGCATTCAGGACTATGTGATGGAGAGAGGAATCCACACGTTTTGATATACTTGTGTCCCCAGTACAGGTTTTCTAAGCTACCCTTTCAAATCAAATGTCTCTGAAGCAGTTTCTTTCCTTAAAAAATAAAAATTTTTTTGATGCATTGTTTTCCAAAGATTGCCTTAGTTTTCAGCCGTGGGACGCTTTGCAACGTGCCTGACTGATTGCGAGCGGCCAAACTGAGGCTGTTTTCACTGGCTTTCCACGATCCAAAGTGTCCAGTGCATAAAAAGTGAGACAGAGTCACGAAAAAAGTCATCCCTCACGTGTCATCCCCGTGCGTGTTTTGCCATCGTTGCTTCATGAATTTTCAAGCCAGAAATGGTAACAGGTCGATTCCACGATTTCTCTGTGGAATGACTACGTCTCCTTTGATCTCGAAATCGCCATCATCGAAAGTTGTTTTCATTTTGACAATCATTGATCTGTCCTCCCTCCAGAAATTTCTTCTCTGGACTCCATTGTCTGCCTTGAGATTTGAAATTCTCCCCGTCAAGGTAGTTTCCGGTGCCTATCCTTTATTCGCATTGTTTTGATTCCAACATTGACCCGTATCAATACAGACCTGCGTCATTATACATGCTGTGTTATGATTTATACAGAAAGTATTCACAGACTTGCTATTGCTCAGCATGTCAGTGGGTTTCTAAACACCAAGAATCACGGGTCTTTTGTTTGGGCCTGTCTTCTGAAGCCTATCTAGGGCCTCACCTTCCCTTCTAATTTGTTGCCTTCTGGACTTGTTAGAAATTTCAGCTCCTCTTCATTTGCATTCTCCTCCTCCTTCTCCTCCTCCTCCTCCTCCTCCTCCTCCTTTTCCTCCTTCTCCTCCTCCTCCTGCTTCTGCTCCTGCGCCTCCTCCTTCTCCTCCTCCTCCTCCTGCTTCTTTTTCTCCTACTTCTCCTGCTTCTTATTCTCTTCTATCTTTTTTTTCTTCTCTTTACCTCTTTTATCTTTTTGTTCTTGAAAAGAAACAATTGAACTTCACAAAGTGAGAAATCGCAAGAATGGTAATATGGACGGTTCATTCCTGCTGATCAGAAAGCGTTTGATTCTCTGGTTCCGGCAAGTAGCCATTAGCTTGCATGCTACGTGTAGTTGTGAGCAGGGGAGCAAAGGACTTGTCGGAATCCGTGTTCCCGGGTCCGTGTGAGGTGCTTGCAACACGTGGCAGCTGTGCCTGCCAACCGGCCCAGGTGTGAGGGGTGCTGTGGACCGTTCACTCGGCCAAGAATGGCTCCGCATGGAGTCGGAAAGTGCTGGCTTCCAATTGTGCCACTGTGGCTTGAGTTCTGAGTCCTGTGGCCCAATGGCACCCGGGTCGCTCTTGAAGTGTGTGATGAGCTCTTGGGGGCTGTGGCGGAGTGTGCAGGGACCCCGTGCCAGCCTACGGGGAGGAATCGGTCAGCGGCCCCTGCTCTTAAGGTGGTGATGGAGCCCCTGCACCGGGTGGCGGTTGGCCCAGAGTTTGGCCTGACTCCTGAGAGCGGGGAGGCGCTGTCGCAGGAGCCGAGACGTCGGAGCGCGGGGGCGACTGACCAAGGTGACGGGGCGACAGTGGCGAGCAGCGCCGGTACGGTCGGCGTGTCGTGGCCGTGGGCCTGCCAGACAGGTGGTACGTTGATGCGTGCGAGGCCGGGGCGCGAGCCAAGCTGTGAGGGAAGCGCCGCGCGGGCTTGGCTTGGCTGTGGATTCGGCGAGAGGCGCGAAAATGCGTGGAGCACGGAGCGCGCGGTGCGCGGAGCGTGTGATGTGGCCGTTGGGGTCGTGTGTTATTGGATCCCGTGACGGATAATGGCCTCCTGCTGCCCTTTGCGCGTCACCACGGAGACCAGCTTGGTGGGACCCCTTTATTCGGTCAGCCGTGAGCTGACGCCGGGCTTCTCGCTGCGGATCTGGGTCCCTAGCGGACAGTCTGAGACGCCTGGAGACACTCGGTCTCAGTCCGAAGCCAGGGTGCGGAAGGCTCGTGAGGCTCAGAGGATGTGGATGCCTTTAAACGTCCCGCACCGCCAGGGACAGCCCGGCTGACAGCTTCGGCCAGGCCCAAGAGTCCCCAGCGTGAGGTCGAGAAGCCCGGGATCGAGGAGTCGTTTCTTGCCGAGCCCCCGTGTGCCCGCCCCAGGTACGGGAGCAGGTTAGCGTGAGGACCTCACGGTCCCTGGCGTCCGGTGACGGGGGCAGCCAGGTGAGGCGAGCCGGTGGGTTCCGCTTGGCGCTGGCCGTCCCGGGGAGATCGGGCTGGGGAATGTGCCCATAGAGGGTCCCCGCTGGTTTGCCGGGCCCGCTGGCTCTCCGGAGAGAAGGCGTGTGAAGCCCCTCGGGAAAGGGAGGAAGCGTTATTCGGGGAAGGGGCGAGGGCAGCCCGGCATGGGCCAGGCTTCTCTGCCCAAAAGTAGGAAGTAGCTCGAGCCATGGCTCCGCCCCTTCTTTTGCTTGGCCCAGCTCCAGGCCTCTTTCGGCCACACCCTCCCGCCGCCCAGACATTCGGTCCGCTGTATGATATTTCTTTGTGGACCGGATCAGCTTGCTTACGCTGAAAGGAAAATGGGAGCAATTTCTTCGCCTAGGGAACGGTCAGAAAGACCTGGCCGACAGAAACAAACAAGAGAAATCACAACAAAACACAAGAAGACCACCGCCTTTCAAACCAAAGCCAAACCAACCCCATCCTACCGTACAACAACGATGAGAAACATAGGTCAAGACTCACAAAAATATCATGAAGCTGCATCTTGGAAACAAACATGAGAAAGGTGTCCTTTCCCCAGTTCAGGCAGAGGTGAACATCAAGATTTAAATCAAAAATCAAACGGTCAAAATCCCCACAGAATATGAGCAGGTCCAGACAAGGGTCCGAAGAAACCGAAATTGCCGACAGGCAGGGAAAAGTTGCTGAACCTTACTGACAACCAGAGAAATGCACACCGAGAGGGGCCCGTTCTACCTGACAAGCTGCCCAGAGTGAAAGGATAGTGATCCATGACATGCGCTAGGGTGCGCGACCATTGGCTGTGTTGAATACGTATTCTCGTGCATCACTTTAAGCACATGAAGCGGTACAACGTTCTGAGGGGAAGTCAACAATACGGATTAGATACATGAAACACGCAGCCACGGAGCAGTCCCCTGTTGGAGATTTGCACGGAAAAAAGAGAAATCGAATTTCAACAAGATTCAGACTCAGATAAAGATACTTGGATATATTTTACATAGTATAGAAAGAGTGACCATTGCACGATTTTTTATTTTTTTTATCATGGCGAAGGAAAAAACATAGAAAGAAAAAGAAGACAAGAGAAAATAGAAAGCAACATAAGAGTGAAAGCTTACAGCAAACGAAGTATCTGAACAGAGTAAAGTAGAAATATTATCAACTCACTAAATAATTAATTAATTGGTTCATTCATTTCCTTACTTACCGATTGACCTGTTATGTACTTTTTGTTCATTCATTCATTCGTTTGTTTGTTTTTTTATTTATTTATTCATTCTCCGGAAATGAAATCCAAAAATGAGTGCCAAAACCTGTAGCAAACCAAGTA
Source organism: Cynopterus sphinx (assembly GCA_030015415.1). Lineage (NCBI taxonomy): Eukaryota > Metazoa > Chordata > Mammalia > Chiroptera > Pteropodidae > Cynopterus > Cynopterus sphinx. Next base: position 17,701 of record JAKZJJ010000144.1, read on the forward strand.
TCCGAACAGGGTCAAATTACAAATATTATCAACTCACTAAATAATTAATTAATTGGTTTATTCATTTTTTTACTTACCGATTGACCAGTTTATTTACTTTTTATTCATTCATTCATTCGTTTGTGCATTTATTTATTTATTTAATTATGTAATCATTTCTAGAAAATGAAATCAAAAAATGAGAGACAAAACCTGTAGTAAACCAAGTATCTGGACAGGGTACAATTACAAATATCATCAACTCACTAAATAATTGATTACTTTTTTCATTCATTTCCCTACTTACTGATTGACCTTTTTATTTACATATTATTCATTCATTCATCCGTGCGTTCATTTATTTATTTATTTATATATTTATGTTTTTATTTATTCTATTCCCGGAAATGAAATCCAAACATAACAGCCAAAACCTGTAGCAAAGCAAGTATCAGAACAGGGTCAAATTACAAACATTATCAACTCACTAATTAATTAATTAATCAATTAATTTACTAAATAATCTATTCATTTCCTTCAGTACTCACTTATTGACTTGTTTGTTTTTATATTTTTTACTTGTTTGTTTGTTGATTTATTTCCTGATTACTTATTTTGTTTTTTAGTTTGTTTGTGATTTCTTTTGTTTGTATTCCAAAGTCATGTGATGATGGTTGGAGAAAGCTAGAGCCAGGTGTGAAAACCAAATTACCGGTTAACAACACCAGAGTAGAAAGGGTGACTTCACTCGCAGGGAACTCATGCACCCTGCCCTTTCGTTATCCCCTGCTCAGGATGGCAGAACTTTTAGTTTCTGAGAAAGTGAGCTGCTGGGTATTTTTCTTTTCTTTCTTTCTTTGTCCCTTCGTGGGGATTGTCCATGTTTTCTAATGGGCGCGGATTCATTTTGAGGCCTCAGGAAGGTGCAGTGTGTGTCAGTAGTCAAGGAACAGCCAGGCCGGATGTTCCCTAGCCCTGCAGAGTCACGAAGCATTCTTCTGTGCTGCCACGAGAGGGCAGCAAAAGCTCAGCCAAGGCCAACCCTGGGTGGGAGCTGAATACTGCTGTTGGGAGCTCAGTGCTCTTGACATGTTCCTCACAGAAAGGAATTCGGCGCGGCTTGTGTTTTAGGATGAATTGACTGATACTCACTGCAGGAATTGATCTATTGGAGAAAACACAAGTCGCCTGGAGACTCGCTATGCAGATCCACGCAAGGCTGACTGACGGGCCTTTCTCTTCGCATTCAGGGCTATGTGATGGTGAGAGGAATCCACACGTTTTGATATTCTTGTGTTCCTGGTACAGGTTTTCTAAGCTGCCCTTTCAAATCAAATGTCTCTGAAGCAGTTTCTTTTCTTAAAAAATATTTTTTTTGATGCATGTTTTTCCAAACATTGCCTCTGTTTTCAGCCGTGGGACGCTTTGCAACGTGCCTGACTGATTACCAGTGGCCACTCAGAGGCTGTTTTCACTGGCTTTCCACGATCCTAAGTGTTCAGTGCATAAAAAGTGAGACACAGTCACGAAACTGGTCATCCCTCACGTCTCATCCTGGTGAGTGTTTTGCCATCGTTGCTTCGACAATTTTCAAGGCGGAAAAGGTAACAGGTCGCTTCCACGATTTCTCTGTGGAATGACTATATGTCCTTTGATCCCGATATGGCCATCATCGAAAGTGGTTTTCATTTTTACAACCATTGATGTGTCCTTACTCCAGAAATTTCTTCTCTGGACTCTATTGTCTGCCTTGAGATTTGAAATTCTCTTTGTCAAGGTACTTTCCGGTGCCTATCCTTTATTTGCATTGTTTTGATTCCAACATTGACTTGGATCGGTACAGACCTGCATCATTTTACATGCTCTGTTATGATTTTCACAGAAAAAGTATTCACAGACTTGCTATAGCTCAGCATTACGGTGGGTTTCTAAACACCGAGAATTGCGGGACTTTTGTTCATGCCTGTCCCCTGAGTTCTATCTAGGGCCTCACCCACCCTTGTAATTTGTTGCCTTCTGGACTTGTTAGAAATTTCAGCTCCTCTTCATTTCCATTCTCCTCCTCCTTCTCCTCCTCCTTCTTCTCCTCCTCCTCCTCCTCCTCTTCCTCCTCCTCTTCTTCCTCCTGCTCCTAATTTTTCCTCCTCCTCCTCCTCCTGCATCTCCTTCTCTTGTTTCTCCTTCTCTTCTTTCTTTTCTTCCTTCTCTTTCCTCCTTTTTTCTTCTTGTTCTTGAAAGGAAACAATTGAACTTCACAAAGTGAGAAATCGCAAGAATGGTAATATGGCCGCTTCATTCTTGCTGATCGGAACAGGTTTGTTTCTCTGGTTCCGGCAAGTAGCAGTTAGCTTGCATGCTACGTGTAGTTTTGAGCAGGGGAGCACAGGACTTGTTGGAATCCGTGGTCCCGTGTTTCTGTGAGGTGCTTGCAAAAGGTGGCAGCCGTGTCTGCCAACCGGCCCAGGTGTGAGGGGTGCTGTGGACCAGTCACTCGGCCAAGAATGGCTCCGCATGGAGTCGGAAAGTGCTGGCTTCCAATTGTGCCGCTGTGGCTTATGAGTTCTGAGTCCTGTGGCCAAATGGCATCTGGGTCGCTCGCAAAATGTGCGATGAGCTCTTGGGGCTGTGGTGGAGTGTGCTGGGACCCCGTGCCAGCCTACGGGGAGGAATCGGTCAGCAGCCCCTGCACTCAAGGTGGTGATGGAGCCCCTGCACCGGGTGGCGGTTGGCCCAGGGTCTGGTCTGACTCCTGGGAGCGGGGAGGCGGTGTCGCAGGAGCCGAGACGTCGGAGCGCGGGGGCGACTGAGCAAGGCGACGGTGCATCAGTGGCGACAAGCGCCGGTACGGACAGCGTGTTGGGGCCGTGGGCCTGCAAGAGAGGTGGCACGTAGATGCGTGCGAGGCCGGGGCGCGAGCCAAGGTGTGAGGGACGCGCCGCGCGCGCTTGGCTTGGCTGTGGATTCGGCGAGAGGCGCGAGGATGCGTGGAGCACGGAGCACGCGGGGAGCGGGATGTGTGATGTGGCCGTTGGGGTCGTGTGTTATTGGATCCTGTGATGGGTAATGGCCTCCTGCTGCTCTATGTGCGGCACCATGGCGACCAGCTTGGTGAGACCCCTTTGTTCGGTCAGCCGTGAGCTGACGCCGGGCTTCTCGCTGCGGATCTGGTTCCCTAGCGGACAGTCTGAGACGCATGGTCACAGTCGGGCTCGGTTCGAAGCCAGGGTGCGGCGGGCTCGTGAGGCTCAGAGGCTGCGGTCACCTTTAAACATCTCGCACCGCGAGGGACAGCCTGGCTGAGAGCGTCGGCCGGGCCCGAGAGTCCCCTGCGTGATGTCGAGAGGCCCGGGATCGAGGATTCGTTTCTTGCCGAACCCCTGTGTGCCCGCCGCAGGAACGAGAGGAGGTCAGCGTGAGGACCACACGTTCCCTGGCGTTCAGTGTCGAGGGCAGCCACTTTAGGTGACCCGCGGGATTCCTCTGGAGCTGGCCGTGTTGGGGAGATCGGGCTGGGGAAGGTGCCCAGAGAGGGTCCCCACTGCTTTCCCGGGTCAGCGGGTTCTCCGGGGAGAGGGCCTGTGAAGCCTTTCGGGTAAGGGAGGAAGCGTTAGTCGGGGAAGGGGCGAGGGCAGCACCCCGGGCCTGGGCCAGGCTTCTCTGCCAGGAAGTATAAAGTAGCTCGGGGCTTGGCCCCGCCCCTGCTTCTCCTTGGCCCAGCTGCAGGACTCTTTAGGCCACACCCTCCCGCCGCCCAGACATTCGGTCCCCTGTATGATATTTCTTTGTGGACAGGATCAGCTTGCGGACCCTGAAGGGAATATGGGAGTAATTTCTTCGCCTAGGGAACGGTCAGAAAGACCTGCCCGACAGAAAGAAACAAGACAAATCACAACAAAACACAACAAGAACACAGCCCCCCAAACCGAAGCCAAACCAACACCATCCTACCATACACCAATGATGAGAAACAGAGGTCAAAACTCACAAAAATATCATGAAGCTGTATCTTAGAGACATGAGAAAAGTGTCCTTTCCCCAGTTCAGGCAGACGTGAACATCAAGATTTAAATCAAAAGCAAACGGTCAAAATCCCCACAGAAAATGAGCAGGTCCATGCAAGGGTCCGAAGAACCCGAAATTACCGACAGACAGGGAAAAGATGCTGAACCTCACTGAAAAAAAGAGAAATGCACACCGAAAGGGTCACGTTCTACCTGACAAGTTGCCCAGAGTGAAAAGATAGTGATCCATGACATGCGCTAGTCTGCGGGACCATTGACTGGGTGGGATGCGTGTCCTCATGCATCCCTTTAAGAACATAAAGCGGTACAACTTCCTGAAGGGGAAGTCGAAAATACAAATTAGATACATGAAACACGCAGCCACGGGACAGTTTCCTTGTTGGGGATTTGCACAGTAAAAAGAGTAATCAAATTTCACCAAGATTCAGACTCAGATAAAGACACTTTGATATATTTTAGATAGTATAGAATGGGTGACCATTGCACTTTTTTTTTTTTATCATGGCCAAGGAAGAAAAATAGAAAGAAAAAGAAGAGAAGAGAAATGAAATGCAAAATAAGAGCGAAGGCTTACAGCAAACCCAATATCGGAACTGGGTGAAAGTACACACATTATCAACTCACTAAATAATTAATTAATTGGTTCATTAATTTCTTTACTTACTGATTGACCTATTTATGTACTTTTTATTCATTCACTCATTCGTTAGTTCGTTCTTTTATTTATTGATTCATTTCTAGGAAATGAAATCCAAAAATGAGAGCCAAAACCTGTCGCAAACCAAGTACCCGAGCAGGGTCAAATTACAAATATTATCAACTCAATAAATAATTAATTAATTGGTTCATTCATTTCATTACTTACTGATTTTCCTGTTTATTTATTTTTATTAATTCATCCATCCGTTCGTTTATTTATTTATTTATTTATTTATTTATTCATTTTAAAAAAATGAAATTCAAAAATAAGAGCCAAAACTTGTAGCAAACCAAGTATCTGAACAGGGTCAAATTACAAATATTGTCAACTCACTAAATAATTATTTAATTTGTTCATTAATTTTTTTACTTACCGATTGACTAGTTTATTTACTTTTTATTCATCCGTTCCTTCATTTATTTATTTATTTGTTTGTTTATTTATTTATTCATTTCCAGGTAATGAAATCTAAAAATGAGAGCCAAATCTGTAGCAAGCCAAGTATCCGAACAGGGTCCTATTACAAATATTATCAACTTACTAAATAATTAATTAATTTGTTCATTCATTTCCTTACTTACTGATTGACCTGTTTATTTACTTCTTATTCATTCATTCATTCGTTCATTTATTTATTCATTCATTTCTAAGAAATGAAATCCAAAAGTGAGAGCCAAAACCTGTAGCAAACGAAGTATCCGAACACGGTCAAATTACCAACATTATCAACTCACTAATTAATTAATCAATCAATTAATTAACGTAATGATCTATTCATTCACTTCTTTACTCACTTACTGACTTGTTTATTTTTTTTCATTTTTTACTTGTTGATTTATTTCCTGATTACTTATTTTGTTTGTTAGTTTGTTTGTGATTTCTTTTGTTTGTATCCCAAAGTCATGTGATGATGGTTGGCGAAAGCTAGAGTCAGGTGTGAAAAGCAAATTCTCGGTTAACACCAATACAGCAGAAAGGGTGACTTCACTCGGAGGGAACTCATGCACCCAGCCCTTTCGTTATCCCCTGCTCAGGATAGTAGATCTTGGAGTTTCTGGGAAAGTGAGCTGCTGGGTCTTTTTCTTTTATTCTGTTCTTTGTCCCTTCGTGGGGATACTCCATGTTTTCTAATGGGCACGGATTGCCTCGGATTCCAGCCGTGGGACGCCTTGCAACGTTCCTGACTGATTGCCAGTGGCCACACGGAGGCTGTTTTCACTGGCTTTCCACGATCCAAAGTGTCCAGTTCATAAAAAGCGAGATACAGTCACGAAACTGGTCATCCTCATGTCTCATCCCGGTGAGTGTTTTGTCATCGTCGCTTCGTCAATTTTCAAGCCAGAAATGGTAACAGGTCACTTCCACGATTCCTCTGTGGAATGAGTATGTGTCCTTTGATCCCGAAATCGCCATTATCGAAAGTGGTTTTTATTTTGACAATCATTGATGTATCCTTCAGCCTGAAATTTCTTCTCCGGACTCTATTGTCTGCCTTGATATTTGAAATTCTCCCCGTCAAGGTAGTTTCCGGTACCTATCCTTTATTTGCATTGTTTTGATTCCAACATTGACCCGTATCCGTACAGACCTGCGTCATTTTACATGCTCTGTTATGATTTCTACAGAAAAAGTATTCACAGACTTGCTATTGCTCAGCATTTCAGTGGGTTTCTACACACCAAGAATTATGGGGCTTTTGTTCGGGCCGGTCCCCTGAAGCCTATCTAGGGCCTCATCCACCCTTCTAATTTGTTGCCTTCTGGACTTGTTAGAAATTTCAGCTCTTCTTCATTTCCATTCTCTGCCTCCTCCTCCTCCTCCTCCTCCTCCTCCTCTTCCTCCTCCTCCTCCTCTTTTTTCCTTCTTCTCCTCCTCCTGTTTCCCTTCCCCTGCTTCTTCTGCTTCTCCTTCTCTTTTTTTCTTTTTTTCCTTCTCTTTTTCCCATTTTTCTTCTTGTTCTTGAAAAGAAACAATTGAACTGCACAAAGTGAGAAATCGCAAGAATGGTAATGTGGACGGTTCATTCTTCCTGATCGGAACACGTTTGGTTCTCTGGTTCTGGAAAGTAGCACTTAGCTTGCATGCTACGTGTAGTTGTGAGCAGGGGAGCACAGGACTTGTCGGAATCCGCGGTCTGAATTTTGTGTAGGTGCTTTCAACACGTTGCAGCCGTGCCTGCCAACCGGCCCAGGTGTGAGGGGTGCTGTAGACCGGGCACTCGGCCAAGAATGGCTCCACATGGAGTCGGAAAGTGCTGGTTTCCAATTGTGCCGCTGTGGCTTATGAGTTCTGAGTCCTGTGGCCAAATGGCACCTGGGTCGCTCGTTAAGTGTGCGATTAGCTCTTAGGGATGTGGCAGAGTATGCACGGCCCGGTGTCAGCCTACGGGGAGGAATCAGTCAGCGGCCCCTGCTCTCTTGGCAGTGATGGATCCCCTGCACGGGCTGCCGGTTGACCCAGGGTCCGGCTTGACTACTTGGCGAAGGGGAAGCGGTGTCGCAGGAGCCGAGATGGCGGAGCGTGGGGGCGACCGGGCAGGGTGACGGGGCGTCAGTGACGAGCAGCGCCCGTGTGGACGGCGTGTCGGGGCCGTGGGCCTGCAAGAGAGGTGGCACGTAGACGCGTGCGAGGCTGGGGCGCGAGCCAAGCTGTGAGGGACGCGCCGCTTGGGATTGGCTTTGCTGTGGATTGGGCGAAGGCACGAGGATGCGTGGAGAACGAAGCGCTCGGGGCCGGGGGCGTGTGACGTGGCTGTCGGGGTCCTGTGTGATTGGATCCCTTGAGGAAAAATGGCCTCCTGCTATCTATGTACGTCACCATGGAGACCAGCTTGGTGGGACCCCTTTATTCGGTCAGCCGTGAGCTGACGCCGGGCTTCTCGCTGTGGATCTGGGTCCCAGCGGACAGTTGGATACGCCTTTAGACACTCGGGCTCGGTCCGAAGCCAGGGTGCGTCGGGCTCGTGAGGCTCAGAGGCCACGGATGCCTTTAAACGTCCCGCGCCGCGGGGGACAGCCCGGCTGAGAGCGTCGGCCGGACCCGAGGTTCCCCTGCGTGATGTAGAGAGGCCCGGGATCGAGATTTCGTTTCTTGCCGAGCCCCCGTGTGCCCGCCCCAGGAAAGGGAGCAGGTCAGCGTGAGGACCGCACGCTCCCTGGTGTCCGGAGTCGGGGGCAGCCAGTTGAGGCGAGTCGGTGGGTTACGCTTGGCGATGGCCGTACCAGGGAGATCGGGCTGTAGAAGGTGCCCAGAGAGGGTCCCCGCTGATTTCCAGGCCCGCGGATTCTCCGGGGAGAGGGCGTGTGAAGGCCCTCGGGAAAGAGAGGAAGCGTTAGTCAGGAAAGGGGCGAGGGGAACCGGCATGGGTCAGGCTTCTCTGCTCAAAAGTCGGAAGTAGCTCGGGCCATCGCCCCGCCCCTACTTTCCCTTGGCCCAGCTCGAGGCCTCTTTAGGCCACACCCTCCCGCCGCCCAGACATTTGTTCCGCTCTATGATATTTCTTTGTGGACAGGATCAGCTTGCATACCCTGAAGAGAAAATGGTAGTAATTTCTTGGCCTAGGGAACGGTCAGAAAGAATTGGCCGGCAGAGACAAACAAGAAAAATCACAAAAAAACATAAGACCCTCACCCCCGAAACCAAAGCCATACCAACCCCATCCTTCCGTACATCAACGATGAGAAACATAGGTCAAGACTCACAAAAATATCATGACGCTGTATCTTATAAACAGACATGTGAAAGGTGTCCTTTCCCCAGTTCAGGCAGAGGTGAACATCAAGATTTAAATCAAAAATCAAAGGGTCAAAATCCCTACAGAAAATGAGCAGGTCCAGACAAGGGTCCGAAGAAACCGAAATTGCCGACAGACAGGGAAAAGATGCTGAACCTTACTGACAAACAGAGAAATGCACACCGAGAGGGTCACATTCTACCTGAGAAGTTTCCCAGAGTGAAAAGATAGTGATCCATTACAGGCGCTAGTGTGCCGGACCATTGACTGGGTGGGACACGTGTCCTCGTGCATCACTTTAAGAACATGAAGCGGTACAACTTTCTGAAGGGCAAGTCGACAATACGGATTAGATACATGAAACACGCAGCCACGGAGCAGTCCCCGGTTGGGGATTTGCACGGTAAAAATAGTCATCGAATTTCACCAAGATTCAGACTCAGATAAAGATACTTGGATATATTTTACATAGTATAGAAAGGGAGACCATTGCACTATTTTTTTTTTATCATGGATAAAGAAAAAAGAAAGAAAAAGAAGAGAAGAGAAAATGAAATTAAAAAAAAGGAGCCAAAGCTTACAGCAAACCAAGCATCTGAACAGGGTCAAATTACAAACAGTATCAACTCACTAAATAATTAATTAATTGTTTCATTCATTTCCTTACTTACTGATTGACATGTTTATGGACTTTTTATTCATTCATTCACTCGTCAGTTCGTTCGTTTATTTATTTATTTATTTATTTATGCATTTCCCGGAAATGAAATGCAAAGATGAGAGCCAAAACCTGTCGCAAAGCAAGTATCCGAACAGGGAACAATTACAAATATTTTCAACTCACGAAATAATTAATTAATTTCTTTATTCATTTTTTCGTTTACTCTTTGACCTGTTTATTAACTTTTAATTCATTCATTCATCCATTTATTCATGTATTTATTATTTATTTATTCATTTTCAGGAAATGAAATGCAAAAATGAGAGCCAAAACCTGTCGCAAAGCAAGTATCCGAATAGGGTCCAATTACAAATTTTATCAACTCACTAAATAATTAATTAATTTGTTCATTCATTTTTTGTTTACTGTTTGACCTGTTTACTAACTTTTTATTCATTTATTCAATCATTTGTACTTGTATTTTTTATATATTTATTCATTTTTAGGAAATGAAATAAAAAAATAAGGGCCAAAAGCTGTAGCAAACCAAGTATTTGAACAAGGTCAAATTACAAACTTTATCAACTCACTAATTCATTAATTAATCAATTAGCTAATTAAATAATCTATTCATTCCCTTCCGTACTCACTTATTGACTTGGTTGGTTCTTCATTTTTTACTTGTTTTTTGTTGATTTATTTCCTGATTACTTATTTTGTTTGTTAGTTTGTTTGTGGTTTCTTTTGATTGTATCCCAAAGTCTTGTGATGATGGTCGGAGAAAGCTAGAGTGAGGTGTGAACACCAAATTCCCGGTTAACACCAAAAGAGCAGAAAGGGTGACTTGACTCGGAGGGAGCTCATGCACCCTGCCCTTTCGTTATCCATGCTCAAGATGGCAGAACTTTGAGTTTCTGGGAAAGTGAGCTGCTGGGTCTTTTTCTTTTCTTTCTTTTTTTGTACCTTCGTGGGGATTATCCATGTTTTCTAATGGGCGCGGATTCATTTTGAGGCCTCAGGAAGGTGCAGTGTGTGTCAGTAGACAAGGAACAGCCAGGCCGGATGTTCCCTAGCCCTGCAGAGTCACGAAGCATTCTTCTGTGCTGCCACGAGAGGGCAGCAAAAGGTCAGCCAAGGCCAACCCTGGGGGGGTGCTGAACACTGCTGTTGGGAGCTCAGTGCTCTTAACATGTTCCTGACAGAAAGCAATTGCCGCGGCTTGGGTTTTCGGATGAATTGACTAATACTCACTGCAAGAATTGATCTATTGGAGAAAACGCAAGTCGCCTGGAGACTCGCTATGCAGATCCAAGCAAAGCTGACCGACGGGCCTTTGTCTTCGCATTCAGGGCTATGTGATGGAGAGAGGAATCCAGACGTTTTGATATTCTTGTGTCCCCGGTACAGGTTTTCTAAGCTGCCCTTTCAAATCAAAAGTCTCTGAAGCAGATTCTTTCCTAAAAAAATCAATTTTTTTTGATGCATATTTTTCCAAAGATTGCCTCGGTTTCAAGGCTGTGGGACGCCTTGCAACGTGTCTGACTGATTGCCAGTGGCCACACTGATGCTGTTTTCACTGGCTATTCACAATCCAAAGTGTCCAGTGCATAAAAAGTGAGACACAGTCACGAATCTGGTCATCCCTCCCGTCTCATCCCTGTGAGTGATTTGCCATCATTGCTTCATCAATTTTCAAGCCAGAAATGGTAACAGGTCGCTTCCACGATTCCTCTGTGGAATGACTATGTCTCCTTTGATCCCGAAATCGCCATCATCGAAAGTGGTTTTCATTTTGACAATCATTGATCTGTCCTTCATCCAGAAATTTCTTCTCTGGACTGTATTGTCTGCCTTGAGATTTCAAATTCTTTCCGTCAAGGTAGTTACCAGTGCTGATCCTTTATTCGCATTGTTTTGATTCCAACATTGACCCGCATCGATACAGACCTGTGTCATTTTACATGCTCTGTTATGATTTATACAGAAAAAGTATTCACAGACTTGCTATTGCTCAGCATTTCAGTGGGTTTCTAAAAACCGAGAATCACGGGTCTTTTGTTCGTGCCTGTCGCCTGAAGCCTATCTAGGGCCTCACCCACCCTTCTAATTTGTTGCCTTCTGGACTTGTTAGAAATTTCAGCTCCTCTTCATTTCCATTCTCCTCCTCCTCCTTTTCCTCCTCCTCCTCCTCCTCCTCCTCCTCCTCCTCCTCCTGCTCCTGATCCTCCTTTTTCCTTCTCCTCCTCCTCCTGCTTCTCTTCTCCTACTTCTCCTGCTTCACAGAGAAACGATACTGAACCTTACTGACAACCAGAGAAATGCACACAGAGAAAGTCATGTTCTACCTGAGAAGTTGAACAGAGTGAAAAGATAGTGATCCATGACATGCGCTAGGGTGCGGGACCATTGACTGGGTGAAATACGTGTCCTCGTGCATCACTGTAAGAATATGAAACGGTACAACTTTCTGAAGGGCATGTCGACAATACTGATTAGATACATGAAACACGCAGCCACGGAGCAGTCCCCTGTTGGAGATTTGCACGGGAAAAAGAGTCATCGAATTTCACCAACATTCAGACTCAGATAAAGATAGTTGGAAATATTTCACATAGTATTGAAAGGGTGACCATTGCACGATTTTTTCTTTTTTATCATGACCAAAGAAAAAAGATAGAAAGAAAAAGAAGAGAAGAGGAAATGAAATGCAACATAAGAGCGAAAGGTTACAGCAATCCAAGTATTTGAACAGGGTGAAAATACAAACATTATCAACTCACTAAATAATTAATTAATTGGTTCATTCATTTCCTTACTTACTGATTGACCTGTTTATGTACTTTTTATTCATTCATCCTTTCGTTCGTTCATTTATTTATTTATTTATTCATTCATTTGTTTATTCATTTTTCGGAAATGAAATCAATAAATGAGAGTGAAAACCTGTAGCAAACCAAGTATCCGAAAAATGTCCAATTACAAATATTATCAAATCAGTAAATAATTAATTAATTTGTCCATTCATTTCCTTGTTTACTGATTGACCTCTTTATTCACATTTTATTCATTCATTCTTCCATTCGTTCATTTACTTATTTATTTATTTATTCATTTCTAGGAAATGAAATCCAAAAATGAGAGCCAAAACCTGTAGCAAACCAAATATCCGAACAGGGTCCAATTACATATATTATCAACTCAGTAAATAATTAATTAATTGGTTCATTCATTCCTTACTTACTGATTGACTTCCATATGTACTTTTTATTCATTCATTCATTCATTCATTCGTTCGTTTGTTTCTTTGTTTCTGTATTTCTTTATTTCTTCTTTTTTTGTTTATTCATTTATTTCTTGGAAATGAAATCAAAGAATGAGAGCGAAAACAAGTAGCAAACCAAATATCCGAAAACGTTCAAATTTCAAATATTATCAAATCACTAAATAATTAATTAATTTGTTCATTCAATTTCATACTTACCGATTGACCAACTTCTTTTCTTTTTATTCATTCTTTCATCCGTGTGTCCGTTTATTTATTTATTTATATATTTATTTATTTATTTATTTGTTTATTCATTTCCAGGAAATGAAATCCAAAAATGAGGGCCAAAACCTGTAGCAAACCAAGTATCGAAACAGGGTCCAATTACAAATATTATCAACTCACTAAATAAATAATTAATTTGTTCATTCATTTCCATGATTTCTGATTGACCTATTTATTTACTTTTTGTGCATTCATTCATCCGTTCGTTTATTTATTTATTTATTTATTTATCTATTTTTTCATTCATTTCTGAGAAATGAAATCTGAAAATGAGAGGCAAAATCTGTAGTATACCAAGTATCCAAACAGGGTCAAATTAAAAATATTATCAACTCACTAAATAATTAATTAAATTCTTCATTCATTTCCTTACTTACTGATTCACCTTTTTCTTCACTCTCTAATTATTCATTCATACGTTCATTTATTTATTTATTTATTTATTTATTTATTTATTCATTTGCAGAAAATGAAATTCAAAAATAAGAGCCAAAACCTGTTGCAAAACAAGAATCTAAACAGGGTGAAATTACAAACATTATCAACTCACTAATTAATTAATTAATCCATTAATTAATTAAATACTTTATTCACTCTCTTCCTTACACTTATTGACTTGGTTGTTTCTTAACATTTTACTTGTTTGTTTGTTGATTTATTTCCTGATTACATATTTTGTTTGTTAGTTTGTTTGTGATTTCTTTTGCTTGTATCCCAAAGTCATGTGATGATGGTTGGAGAAAGCTAGAGTCAGCTGTGAAAGCCAAATTCCCGGTTAACACCACCAGAGCAGAAAGGGTGACTTGACTCGGAGGGAGCTCATGCACCCTGAACTTTTGTTATGCCCTGCTCAGGATGGCAGTACTTTGAGTTTCTGGGAAAGTGAGCTGCTGGGTCTTTTTATTTCTTTCTTTCTTTGTACCTTCGTGGGGATTGTCCATGTTTTCTAATGGGCGCCGATTCATTTTGAGGCCTCAGGAAGGTGCAGTGTCTGTCAGTAGACAAGAAACAGCCAGGCCGGATGTTCCCTAGCCCTGCAGAGTCACGAAGCATTCTTCTGTGCTGCCACGAGAGGGCAGCAAAAGTTCTGCCAAGGCCAACCCTGGGTGGGAGCTGAACACTGCTGTTGGGAGCTCAGTGCTCTTGACATGTTCCTGACAGAAAGCAATTGGCACGGCTTGGGTTTTCGGATGAACTGACTAATACTCACTGCAAGAATTGATCTATTGGAGAAAACGCAAGTCGCCTGGAGACTCGCTATGCAGATCCAAGCAAAGCTGACCGACGGGCCTTTGTCTTCGCATTCAGGGCTATGTGATGGAGAGAGGAATCCAGACGTTTTGATATTCTTGTGTCCCCGGTACAGGTTTTCTAAGCTGCCCTTTCAAATCAAATGTCTCTGAAGCAGTTTCTTCCCTTAAAAAATAATTTTTTATGCATGTTTTTTCAAAGGTTGCCTCGGTTTTCAGCCGTGGGACGCCTTGCAACGTACCTGACTGATTACCAGTGGCCACACTGAAGCTGTTTTCACTGGCTTTCCACCATTTAAAGTGTCCAGTGCATAAAAAGTGAGACACAGTCACGAAATTGGTCATCCCTCACATCTCATCCCGGTGAGAGTTTTGCCATCGTTGCTTCGTCAATTTTCAAGTCAGAAATGGTAACAGGTCGCTTCCACGATTCTTCTGTGGAATGAATATGTCTCCTTTGATGCCCAAATCGTCATCATCAAAAGTGGTTTTCATTTTGACAATCATTAATCTGTGCTTCCTCCAGAAATTTCTTCTCTGGACTCTATTGTCTGCCTTGAGATTTGAGATTCTCCCCGTCAAGGTAGTTTCCGGTGCCTATCCTTTATTTCCATTGTTTTGATTCCAACATTGACTCGTATCGATACAACCTGCGTCATTTTACATGCTCTCTTATGATTTATACAGAAAAAGTATTCACAGACTTGCTATGGCTCAGCATTTCAGTGGGTTTGTAAACACCGAGAATCACAGGTCTTTTGTTCGGGCCTGTCCCCTGAAGCCTTTCTAGGGCCTCACCCCCCCTTCTAAATTCCTTACTTCTGAACTTGTTATAAATTTCAGCTCCTCTTCATTTCCATTTTCCTCCCCTCCCCGTCCTCCTTCTCCCCCTCCCCCTACCCTTCTGATACTCCTCTTTTTCCTACTCCTCCTTTTTCCTTCTCCTCCTCCTCCTGCTTCTCCTTCTCCTGCTTCTCCTTCTCTTCTTTCTTTTTTCCTTCTCTTTCCCCCTTTTTTCTTCTTGTTCTTGAAAAGAAACAATTGAACTTCACAAAGTGAGAAATCGCAAAAATGGTAATATGGACGGTTCATTCCTGCTGATCGGAATGCGTTTGGTTGTCTGGTTCCGGCAAGTAGCAGTTAGATGGCATGCTACGTTTAGTTGTGAGCAGGGGATCACAGGACTTGTCGGAATCCGTGGTCCCGGGTCCGTGTGATGTGCTTGCAAAACGTGGCAGCCGTGCCTGCCAACCGGCCCAGGTGTGAGGGGTGCTGTGGACCGGTCACTGGGCCAAGAATGGCTCCACATGGAGTCGGAAAGTGCTGGCTTCCAATTGTGCCGCTGTGGCTTATGAGTTCTGAGTCATGTGGCCAAATGGCACCTGGGTCGCTCCAGAAGTGTGCATTGAGCTTTTCGGTCGGTGGCGGAGTGTGGTGGTGCCCGCTGGCACCCTACGGGGAGGAATGGGTCAGCGGCCCCTGCTGTCATGGTGGTGATGGAGCCCCTGCACCAGGTGTTGTTTGGCCCAGGTACCGGCCTGACTCCTGGGAACGGGGAGGCGGTGGCCAGGAACCGAGATGTCGGAGCGCGGAGGCGACCGATGAGGGCTACGGGTCGTCCGTGGCGAGCAGCGCCGGTGCGGACGGCGTGTCGCGGCCGTTGGCCTACAAAGGAGGTGGCAAGTAGACAACTGTGAGGCCGGGGCACGAGCCGAGCTGTGAGGGACGCGCCGCCTGGGCTTGCCTTGGCTGTGGATTCGGTGAGAGGCGCGAGGATGCGTGGAGCACGGAGCGCGCGGGACGGGGGGCGTGTGATGTGTCAGTCGGGGTCGTGTGCGATTTGATCCGATGATGGAAAATGGCCTCCTGCTGCGCTATGCGCGTCACCATGGAGACCAGCTAGGTGGGACCCGTTTATTCGGTCAACCGTGAGCTGACGCCGGGCTTCTCGCTGCGGATCTGGGTCCCAGCGAACAGTGGGAGACGCCTGGAGACACTCGGGCTGGGTCCGAAGCCAGGGTGCGGCGGGCTCGTGAGGCTCAGAGGCCGCGAACGCCTTTAAACATCCCCCGCCGCGAGGGACAGCCCGGCTGAGAGCGTTGGCTGGGCCCGAGAGTCCCCAGCGTTAGGTCGAGAGGCCCGGGATCGAGGAGTCGTTTCTTGCCGAGCCCCGGTGTGCCCGCCCCAGGAACGGGAGCAGGTCAGCGTGAGGACCACACAGTCCCTGGCGTCTGGTGACGGGGGCAGCCTGTTGAGGCGAGCCGGTGGGTTCCGCTTGGGGCTGGCCATCTCGGGGAGATCGGGCTGGGGAAGGTGCCAAGAGAGTGGTACCGCTGGTTTGCCTAGCCTGCTGGTTCTCCGGTGAGAAGGCGTGCGAAGCCCCTCGGGGAAGGGAGGAAGCGTTAGTCGGGGAAGGGACGAGGGCAGCCCGGCCTAGGCCTGGCTTCTCTGCCCGGATGTAGGAAGTAGCTCGGGCTATGGCCCCGCCCCTGCTTCCCCTTGGCCAATCTCCAGGGCTCTTTAGGCCACACCCTCCCGCCGCCTAGACATTCGGTCTGCTGTATGATATTTCTTTGTGGAATGGATCAGCATGTGGACCCTGAAGGGAAAATGGGAGCAATTTCTTGGCCTACGGAACGGTCAGAAGGACCTGCCCGACCGAAACAAATAAAAATATCACAACAAAACACAATAAAACCACTGCCCCCCAAACCAAAGCCAAACCAACCCCATCCTACCGTGCACCAACGATGAGAAACATTGGTCAAGACTCACAAAAATATCATGTAGCTGTATCTTGGAAAGAGACATGAGAAAGGTGTCCTTTTCCCAGTTTAGGCAGAGGTGAACATCAAGACTGAAATCAGAAATCAAACGGTCAAAATTCCAACAGAAAATGCGCAAGTCCAGACAAGGGTCCGAAGAAACTGAAATTGCCGACAGACAGGGAAAAGATGCTGACCCTTCCTGACAACCACAGAAATGCACACCGACAGGGTTACGTTCTTCCTGAGAAGTTGCACAGAGTGAAAAGATAGTGATCCATGACATGCGCAAGGGTGCGGGACCATTGACTGTTTGGTATACGTGTCCTCGTGCATCACTTTAAGAATATGAAACGGTACAACTTTCTGAAGGGAAAGTCGACAATACGGATTAGATACATGAAACAGGCAGCCACGGAACAGGCCCTGATGGGGATTTGCAAGGTAAAATTAGTCATCGAATTGGACCAAGAGTCAGACTCAGATAAAGATACTTGGATATATTTTACATAGTATAGAAAGGGAGACCATTGCACAATTTTTTTCTTTTTTTATCATGGCCAAAGAAAAAAGATAGAAAGAAAAAGAAGAGAAGAGATAATGAAAACCAACATAAGAGCGAAAGCTTACAGCAAAAAAAGTATCCGAACAGGGTGAAATTACAAACATTATCAACTCACTAAATAATTAATTAATTGGTTCATTCATTTCCTTCCTTACTGATTGACCTGTTTATGTACTTTTTATACTTTCATTCATTCGTTCTTACGTTTATTTATTTATTTATTCATTCATTCGTTTATTTATTTATTTTTCGGAAATGAAATCAATAAATGAGAGCCAAAACCTTTAGGAAACCAAGTATCCGAAAAGGTCCAATTACAAATATTATCAACTCACTAAATAATTAACTAATTTTTTCATTCATTTCCTTGATTACTGATTGAACTCTTTATTTACTTTTTATTCATTCATTCATAGTTTCGTTCATTTATTTATTTATTTATTTATTTATTTATTTATTCATTTCTAGGAAATGAAATCCAAAAATGAGAGCCAAAACCTGTAGCAAAGCAAGTATCCGAACAGGGTCTAATTACAGATATTATCAACTCACTAAATAATTAATTAATTGGTTCATTTATTTCCTTACTTACTGATTGACCTCTTTATTTCCTTTTTTTCATTCGTTCGTGCGTTTATTTATTTTTTTTTTCTTTATTTCTTTATTTCTTCTTTGTTTATTTATTTATTTCTTGGAAATGAAATCAAAAAATGAGAGGGAAAACGTGTAGCAAACCAAATATCCGAACACGGTCAAATTACAAATATTACCAACTCACTAAATAATTAACTTGTTCACTCATTTTCATACTTACCGATTGACCAGCTTCATTTCTTTTTATTCATTCATTCATCCGTGTGTTCGTTTGTCTTTCTTTTTTTCTTTCTTTCTTTCTTTCTTTCTTTCTTTCTTTCTTTCTTTCTTTTTTTCTTTATTCATTTCCAAGAAATAAAATTCAAAAACGAGAGCCAAAACCTGTAGCAAAACAAGTATCTGAACAGGTTCCAATTACAAATATTATAAACCCACTAAATAATTAATCAATTTTTTCATTCATTTTCTTGATTACTAATTGACCTTTTTATTTACTTTTTATGCATTCATTAATTAGTTCGTTTGTTTATTTATTTATTTATTTAATCATTCATTCATTTCTAGGAATTGAAATCAAAAGATGAGAGCCAAAACCTGTAGCAAACCAAGTATCCGAAGAGGGTCCAAATAGAAATATTATCTACTCACTAAATAATTAATTTGTTCATTTATTTTCTTGCTTACTGATTGACCTGTTTATTTACTTTTTATTCATTCATTCATCGGTTAATTCATGTATTTATTTCTTTATTTATTCCTTTCCAGGAAATGAAATCCAAAAATGAGAGCCAAAACCTGTAGCAAACCAAGTATTTGAACAGGGTTCAATTACAAATATTATCAACTCACTAAAAAATTAATTAATTTGTTCATTCATTTCCTTACTTAACGATTGACCACTTTATTTACCTTTTATTCATTCATTCATTCGTTCGTTTATTTATTTATTTATTTGTTTGTTTGTTTGTTTGTTTGTTTATTTATTCATTTCTAGGAAATGAAATCCGAAAATGAGAGTCAAAACCTGTAGCATAGCAAGTCTCCGAACAGGGTCAAATTACAAATATCATCAACTCACTAAATAATTAATTAATTAGTTCATTCATTTCCTTACTTATCGATTGACCTGTTTATTTACTTTTTATTAATTCATTCATCCATTCATTTATGTATCTATTTATTTATTTATTTATTTATTTATTTATTTATTTATATATTTATTTATTTCCAGAAAATGAAATCCAAAAATAAGAGCCAAAACCTGTTGCAAAACAAGTATCGGAACAGGGTGAAATTACAAACATTATCAACTCACTAATTAATTAATTAATCAATTAATTAAGTTATGAATCTATTCATTCCTATCCTTACTCACTTATTGACTTGGTTGTTTCTTCATTTTTTACTTGTTTGTTTGTTGATTTATTTCCTGATTACTTATTTTGTTTGATAGTTTGCTTGTGATTTCTTTTGTTTGTATCCCAAAGTCATGTGATGATGGTTGGAGAAAGCTGGAGTCAGGTGTGAAAACCAAATTCTCAGTTAACACCACCAGAGCACAAAGGGTGACTTGACTCGGAGGGAACTCATGCTCCCTGCCCTTTCGTTATCCCCTGCTCAGGATGGCAGAACTTTGAGTTTCTGGGAAAGTGAGCTGCTGGGTCTTTTTATTTCTTTCTTTCTTTGTACCTTCGTGGGGATTGTCCATGTTTTCTAATGGGCGCGGATTCATTTTGAGGCCTCAGGAAGGTGCAGTGTCTGTCAGTAGACTAGGAACAGCCAGGCCGGATGTTCCCTAGCCCTGCAGAGTGACGAAGCATTCTTCTGTGCTGCCACGAGAGGGCAGCAAAAGCTCAGCCAAGGCCAACCCTGGGTGGGAGCTGAACACTGCTGTTGGGAGTTCAGTGCTCTTGACATGTTCCTCACAGAAAGGAATTCGGCGCGGCTTGTGTTTTCGGATGAATTGACTGATACTCACTGCAGAAATTGATCTATTGGAGAAAACACAAGTCGCCTGGAGACTCGCTATGCAGATCCAAGCAAGGCTGACCGACGGGCCTTTGTCTTCGCATTCAGGGCTATGTGATGGAGAGAGGAATCCAGACGTTTTGATAATCTTGTGTCTCCGGTACAGGTTTTCTAAGCTGCCCTTTCAAATCAAATGTCTCTGAAGCAGTTTCTTCCCGTAAAAAATAAAATTTTTTTTGATGCATGTTTTTTCAAAGATTGCCTCGGTTTACAATGTGTGACGCCATTGAGTGTGCCTGCCTCATTACCAGTGGCCACACTGAGGCTGTTTTCACTGCCTTCCCACGATCCAAAGTGTCCAGTGCATAAAAAGTGAGTCACAGTCACGAAACTGGTCATCCCCCACGTCTCATCCCGGTGAGTGTTTTGCCATCGTTGCTTCATCAATTTTCAAGCCTGTAATGGTGAAAGGTCGCTTCCATGATTCCTCTGTGAAATAATTATGTCTCCTTTGTTCCCGAAATCGCCGTCATCGAAAGCGGTTTTCATTTTTACAGTCATTTATCTGTTCTTCCTCCAGAAATTTCTTCTCTGGACTCTATTGTCTGCCTTGAGATTTGAAATTCTCCCCGTCAAGGTAGTTTCCGGTGCCTATCCTTTATTCGCATTGTTTTGACTCCAACATTGACCCGTATTGATGCAGACCTGCGTGATTTTACATGCTCTGTTATGATTTATACAGAAAAAGTATTCACAGACTTGCTATTGCTCAGCATTTCAGTGGGTTTCTAAACACCGAGAATCACGGGTCTTTTGTCCGGGACTCTCCCCTGAAGCCTATCTAGGGTCTCACCCACCCTTCTAATTTGTTGCCTTCTGGACTTGATTGAAATTTCAGCTTCTCTTCATTTCCGTTCTCCTGCTCATCCTCCTCCTCCTCCTTTTCCTTCTCCTCCTCCTCCCCCTTCTCCTTTTACTCCTCCTCATCCTACTCCTCCGACTCGTCCTCCTGCTTCTCCTTCTCCTGCTTCTCCTTCTCTTCTTTCTTTTTTTCCTTCTCTTTCCCCCTTCTTTCTTCTTGTTCTTGAAAACAAACAATTGAACTTCACAAAGTGAGAAATCGCAAGAATGGTAATATGGCGGTTCATTCTTGCTGATCGGAACGCTTTTGGTTCTCTGGTTCCGGCAAGTAGCAGTTAGGCTGCATACTACGTGTAGTTGTGAGCAGGGGAGCACAGGACTTGTCTAAATCCGTGGACCCGCGTCCCGGTGAGGTGCTTGCAACACGTGGCAGCTGTGCCTGCCAACCGGCCCAGGTGTGAGGGGTGCTGTGGATAGGTCACTCGGCCAAGAATGGCTCCACATGGAGTCGGAAAGTGCTGGCTTTCAATTGTTCCGCTGTGACTTATGAGATCTGAGTCCTGTGTTCAAATGGCACCTGGGTCACTCGCGAAGTGTATCTTAAAAACAGGCATGAGAAAGGTGTCATTTCCCCAGTTCAGGCAGAGGTGAACATCAAGATATAATCAAAAATCAAACGGTCAAAATCCCCACAGAAAATGAGCAGGTCCAGACAAGGGTCCGAACAAACCGAAATTGCCAACAGACAGGGATAAGATGCTGAACCTTACTGACAACCAGAGAAATGCACAGCGAGAGGGTGACGTTCTACCTGAGAAGATGCCCAGAGTGAAAAGATAGTGATCCATGACATGCGCTAGGGTGCGGGACCATTGACTGGGTGGGTCACGTGTCCTCGTGCATCACTTGAAGAACATGAAGCGGTACAACTTTCTGAAGGGAAAGTCGACAATACGAATTAGATACATGAAAGACGCAGCCACAAAGCGTTCCCTGTTGGGGATTTGCACGGTAAAAATAGTTATCGAATTTCACCAAGAGTCAGACTCAGATAAAGATACTTGGATATATTTTACATAGTATAGAAAGGGTGACCATTGCACGATTTTTTCTTTTTTATCATGACCAAGGAAAAAAGATAGAAAGAAAAAGAAGACAAGAGAAAATGGAAAGCAACATAAGAGCGAAAGCTTACAGGAAACCAAGTATCTGAACAGGGTCAAATTACAAATATTATCAACTCACTAAATAATTAATTAATTTGTTCATTCATTTTCTTACTAACCGATAGACCAGTTTATTTACTTTTTATTCATTCATTTATTCGTTTGTTCATTTATTATTTATTTATTTATTCATTTTTAGGAAATGAAATCCAAAAATGTGAGCCAAAACCTGTAGCAAACCAAGTATCTGAACAGGGTCCAATTACAAATATTATCAACTTACTTGATATTTAATTAATTTGTTCATTCATTTCCTTGCTTACTGATTGACCTGTTTATTTACTTTTTATTCATTCATCCGTCCAGTTATTTATTTATTTATTTATTTATTTATTTATTCATTCATTCTTAGGAAATGAAATCCAAAAATGAGAGCCAAAACCTGTAGCAAACCAAGTATCCAAACAGGGTCAAATTACAAATATCATCAACTCACTAAATAACTAATTAATTTGTTCATTCATTTTCCTAGTTACTGATTGACCTGTTTATTTACTTTTCATCATTCATTCATTCATGTTCTTTTATTTATTTATTTATTTATTCATTCATTCATTCATTCATTCATTTTTCGGCAATGAAATCCAAAAATAAGAGCTAAACCCTGTAGCAAAGCAAGTATCTGAACAGGGTCAAATTACAAACGTTATCATCTCACTAATTAATTAATTAATCAATTAATTAACTAAATAATCTATTCATTCCCTTCCTTACTCACTTATTGACTTGGTTGTTTCTTAACATTTTACTTGTTTGTTTGTTGGTTTATTTTCTGATTACTTATTTTGTTTGTTAGTTTGTTTGTGATTTCTTTGGTTTGTATCCCAAAGTCATGTGATGATGCTTGGAGAAAGCTAGAGTCAGGTGCGAAAACCAAATTCCCAGTTAACACCACGAGAGCAGAAAGGGTGTCTTGACTCGGAGGGAACTCATGCAACCTTCCCTTTCATTATTCCCTGCTCAGGATGGCAGAACTTTGAGTTTCTGGGAAAGTGAGCTGCTGGGTCTTTTCCTTTTCTTTCTTTCTTTGTCCCTTCGTGGGGATTCTCCATGTTTTCTAATGGGCACGGATTCATTTGGAGGCCTCAGGAAGGTGCAGTGTCTGTCAGTAGACAAGGAACAGCCAGGCCGGATGTTCCCTAGCCCTGCAGAGTCACGAAGCATTCTTCTGTGCTGCCACGAGAGGGCAGCAAAAGTTCTGCCAAGGCCAACCCTGGGTGGGAGCTGAACACTGCTATTGGGAGCTCAGTGCTCTTGACATGTTCCTGACAGAAAGCAATTGGCACGGCCTGAGTTTCGGATCAATTGGCTGATACTCACTGCAGGAATTGATCTATTGGAGAAAACACAAGTCACCTGGAATCTCGCTATGCAGATACAAGCAAGGCTGACCGACGGGCCTTTGTCTTCGCATTCAGGGCTATGTGATGGAGAGAGGAATCCATACGTTTTCATATTCTTGTGTCCCCGGTACCGGTATTGTAAGCTGCCCTTTCAAATCAAATGTCTCTGAAGCAGTTTCTTTTCTTAAAAAATAAATTTTTTTTGATGCATGTTTTTTTAAAGGTTGCCTTAGTTTCCAGCCATGGGACGCTTTGCAACGTGCCTGCCTGAGTGCCATTGGCCACACTGAGGCTGTTTTCACTGGCTTTCCACGATCCAAAGTGTCCAGTGCATAAAAAGTGAGACCCAGTCACGAAACTGGTCATCCCTCACGTCTCATCCCGGTGAGTGTTTTGCCATCGTTGCTTCATCAATATTCAAGCCAGAAATGGTGAAAGTCGCTTCCACGATTCCTCTGTGGAATAACTATGTCTCCTTTAATCTTAAAATCGCCATCATCGAAAGTGGTTTTCATTTTTACAGTCATTTATCTGTTTGTCCTCCAGAAATTTCTTCTCTGGACTCTATTGTCTGCCTTGAGATTTGAAATACTCCCCGTCAAGGTAGTTTCCAGTGCCTATTTTTTATTCGCATTGTTTTGTCTCCAAAATTGACCCGTATCGATGCAGACCTGCGTCAGTTTACATGCTCTGTTATGATTTATATAGAAAAAGTATTCACAGACTTGCTATTGCTCAGCATTTCAGTGGGTTTCTAAACACCGAGAATCACGGGTCTTTTCTTCGGGCCTGTCCCCTGAAGCCTATCGAGGGCCTCAGCCACCCTTCTCATTTGTTGCTTCTGGACTTTTTAGAAATTTCAGCTCCTCTTCATTTCCATTCTCCTCCTTCTCCTCCTCCTCTTCCTGCTACTCCTTTTATCTCCTCTTCCTCCTCCTCCTCCTCCTCCTGCTCCTGCTTCTCCTGCTTGTCTTTCTCTTCTTTCTTTTTTTCCTTCTCTTTCCCCCTTCTTTCTTCTTGTTCTTGAAAACAAACAATTGAACTTCACAAAGTGAGAAATCGCAAGAATGGTAATATGGACGGTTCTTTCTTGCTGATCGGAACGCGTTTGGTTCTCTGGTTCCGGCAAGTAGCAGTTAGCTTGCATGCTACGTGTAGTTGTGAGCAGGGAAGTACAGGACTTGTCGGAATCCCTGGTGTCGGATCCGTGGAAGGTGCTTGCAACACGTGGCAGCCGTGCCTGCCAACCGGCCCAGGTGTGAGCGGTGCTGTTGACCGGTCACTCGGCCAAGAATGGCTCCACATGGAGTCGGAAAGTGCTGGCTTTCAATTGTTCCACTGTGACTTATGAGATCTGAGTACTGTGGCCAAATGGCACCTGGGCTGCTATTGAAGTGTGCGATGATCTCTTGGGGCTGTGGCGGAGTGTGCTCGGACCCCGTGTCAGCCTACCGGGAGGAATTGGTCAGCGGCTCCTGCTGTCATTGCAGTGATGGAGCCCCTGCACCACGTGCCTGTTGGCCCAGGGTTCGGCCTGACTCCTGAAAGCGGGGAGGCGGTATTGCAGGAGCCGAGATATCGGAGCACGGGGGCAACAGTGCAGGGCGACGGGGCGTCAGTGGCGAGCAGCGCCGTTGCGGACGGCGTGTCGGAGTCATGTGCCTGCATGGGAGGTGGCACATAGACGCGTGCGAGGCCGGGGAGCGAGCCAAGCTGTGAGGGACGCGCCGCGCGGGCTTGGCTTGCCTGTGGATTCAGCGAGAGGCGCGAGAATGCGTGGAGCATGGAGCGCGCGGGGCGGGGGTCGTGTGACCTGGTCGTCGGGGTCGTGTGTGATTGGATCCCGTTCCGGAAAATGACCTCCTGGTGCTCTATGCGCGACACAATGGAGACCAGCTTGGTGGGACCCCTTTATTCAGTCAGCCGTGAGCTGACGCCAGGCTTCTCGCTGAGGATCTGGGTCGCAGCGGACAGTGGGAGACGCCTGGAGACACTCGGGCTCGGTCCGAAGCCAGGGTGCGGCTCGCTAGTGAGGCTCAGAGGGCACGGACGCCTTTAAACGTCCCGCGCCGCGAGGGACAGCCCAGCTGAGAGCATCGGCCGGGCCCGAGGGTCCCCACCGTGAGGTCGAAAGGCCCGGGATCGAGGAGTCGTTTTTTGCCATGCCTCCGTATGCCCACCCCAGGAACGGGTACAGGTGAGCGTGAGGGCCACACGGTCCCTAGCATCCGGTTTCGGAGGCAGCCAGTTGAGGCGAGCCCGTGGGTTCAGTTTGGCTCTTGCCGTCCCGAAGGGATCTGGCAGTGGAAGGGCCCAGAGAGGGTCCCACTACTTTGCCGGGCCTACGGGGCCACTGGGAGAGGGTTTGTCAAGCCACTCGGGAAAGCGGGAACCAGTAGTCTGGGACAGGGTGAAGGCAACCAGGCGTGTGAATGTCTTTTATGACTGGAAGCATCTGTGGCCATGGTCCCACCCCTTCTTCTACTTGTCCCACTCCAGGCCTCTTTTTTCTTTCTTTTTTCTTCTACTTGTCCCACTGCAGGCACCATTCTGCTGCCTATACATTTGGTCGGCTGTGTGATATTTCTTTTTGGACATGATCAGCCTCCAGACCATGAAGGGAAAATTTTAGCTATTTTGTGGCCTAGGTTATCGTTACAATTAGTTGCACAGGAAAAAGAAATGAGAACAAATTTTAATGAAATAAAAGTATTGTCACCAAAGGAATCCAAAGCAAACCCAAAAGATTAGAAACATATGTATAGAATCATGAAATTACTATTAAGATGTATATTGATAACTACATGAGCAAGGTCTCCTGTAACCAAATTTGGCAGAGCTCATCATCAAAACTTGAAAATGAAATGTTTAAGATTTCAGTAGTACTTTTGGATTTCAATAAAATCGTAGAAAGAAACAATTTACTAACCAACAGGAAGATGTTGGACCTTACTGAAAATCAAGGAAAACAAACTCAGACATTCCCTACCACTTCCTACCCTCTATGTTGCTGAGAGTAAAAACAAACTGAGATCTGACTCCTACTATTGTGTAGGGTTGCATACGGATGGGGAATGTGTCTTCATACTTTGTTTTAAAAACGTGAAGTGGTACACCTTTGAAAAGACAGGTGGACAATATTTATTGGATATAGAAATTATAGAGCCCTTATGGAGTGCCCTGTGAGGTATTTCCCCAGCAGAAATATTTATCTAATTTCACTTGGCTAGAGAGATATACAGATATATAGATATATTACATGGTAATAAAGGTGTTCATTAAAATATTTTTATTAAAGCTGAAGAAATAACAAAAAAATAAGTAGAAAGAGATAACAAAAAAGAAATGAAATAAAACATGAGAGCCAAAACTTGAAGCTTCCCACCTATCTAAACATGGTCATATTAATAGTATTTTATTTCTTTGTTTGTTTATGAAAAGAAACTTCGTGCTAGTTCAAGTAAGCTAGCTTCAAGCATGAAAACCAATTTCAAGGTTAGCACCCCAAAATACGATTGTTGATTTTAGTCAGAAGTATCCCATGCACCCTGCCCTTTCTACATCCCTTGCTCAGGATTTCACAATCCTGACTCTCTGGTAAAGTAAGCTAATGGATATACTTTTCTTTCCTTGTACCTTTCTGGAGATTGTCAATGTTCTATTATGGGCACAGATTAATTTTTAAGTTTCAGGGTGATATAATATCTACGAAAATTTAAGGAACACACGTGAATTTGAGGTCTTACTCCATATTCATGAATTATTTTTCTGTGCTTGCCCTGGAATGGAGCAGATGCACACACACCACAAATAGTCTTTGGTTTGAAGTTCAGATCTTAGTTACTTTGACATGTTATTTGCATAAACAAGTTAGTCATTACTTGTGTGTATACACCACATTCTGTCTACCCATCCATCTATGATGGACATTTGTATTGTGTACATCTCTTGGCTGTTGTGAACATGTTGCTATGTACACTACAGTGCAAATAATTGTTTCAGTCCTTGCTTTCTCTTCATTTGGGCGTATGTCTAAATGTGGGATTGCTGAGTCTCGAGGTAATTCTAAGTTTAAATTTAAAGGTTTTTTTTACACTTTTTGTAATAACACTTAGCTGTTATTTTCCCTTTTCATATTTCTTTTTTAAATTTTATATTTTTAAAGATATGCTTGGCATAAAATATCTCAGGTGAACAATATAATTAGACATTTATAAAACTTACACTAGATTTATCACCCCATAAATTTAGTGCCCATCTAATACATACGGTGTGTAGCTACCAGTTTGTACTTCTTAACCCTGTCCCTTTTTCCCCCATCCCCAAAGCCCCTCCCATCTCATAACCATCAAAATGTTTTCTGCATATATGAGTTTGTTTCTGTTTTGTCCTTTAGATGTCACATATAAGCGAAATCATATGGCATTTGTCTTTCTCTGACTTACTCCACTCAGCACGATACGCTTCAGGGCCACCCTTGTTGTTGCAGGTGGCAAGATTTCATTCCATTTTCTAGCTGAGTAACATTCCATTGTATATATGTGCCTCCTCTTTGTTCCTTCATGATTGACCCTTTATTTCTTCATCTTGACTGCCTCCATATCTTGATCACTGGAAATAATGCTGCAATGACTATGTGGATACACACATCCCTTCAAAGTAGTGGTTTGGGTTTCTTTGGGTAAATACCCAGTAATGAGGTTATGGTTCCTTTTTTGTTTCCTGTTACAGTCTTGGTTTTAAATCCATTTTGTCAAGTAGAAATGCCACTAACCCACCTCTTTTATTTTTCTTTTCATGTACATGAGATCTACTTGTCCATCCCTTTATTTTCAGTCTGTGTGTTTCTTTTGATGTAAAGTGAGTCTTTTCAAAGGGTGTGTGAGAACAGCACATGTAAAGGTCTTGTTTTCTTATCTATTCAGCCACCTTATGTCTTTTGATTGCAGCATTTAACCCATGTACCTGTCAAGTAATTCTTAACAGATAAGCATAAATTGCCATTTTATTATTTATATATTTTCTTTTTTCTTTTCTTCTTAAAAAAGTTGCTCTTGGTTTGGAGTTGATGAACGCCTTTTGCTTTTTCTTGTGTGGGAAGATCTTCTCTGCCCCTCGATTCTAAATGATAGCTTTGCTGGACAGAATAATCTTGGTTGTAGGTACTCTCTTTTCATCATGTTGATTATTTCTTGCCAATGTCTTCTGGCCTACCAAGTTTCTCTTGGAAAAGTAGCCTACTATGGGAGCTCTCTTGTAGGCAAATAACTGTTTTTCTGCTGCTGGTCTTAAGATTATCTCCTTGTCTTTAGCCTTGGGCATTTTAATTAAGATGTGTCATGAAGTGGGCCTCTTTCGGTTCATCCTATTTGTCACTGTGCAGTTCTTGGTGATTCTCCTGCCAGGTTAGGAAAGTTTTCCATCATTTTTTCATCAAATAGTTTTTGAATTCCTTACTCTCTCTGCTCCTCCTGGTGCCTATGATATGCATATTGTTACACCTAATGTTGTCCCACAGGCCCCTTAAACTATCCTCATTTTTTTGTTGTTGTTGGATTCTTCTTACTTTGTGATGTTTAGCTTGAGTGTTTTTTGCTACCTCATCTTCCAAATTGCCGATTCGATCCTCTGCATAGTCTAATCTACTGTCAATTCCCTCTAAGGTATTCTTCATTTCAGTTACAGTATTTTTCATTTCTGACTGGTTCTTTTTTATGTTTTTTTTTTAATCTCCATTTTTATGTTTCCTATCTCTTTGTAGTTGTTCTCACTGAGGTCATGGAGCATCCTTATAAGCAGTGTTTTGAACACTGCATCAGGTAGATTGCTTGCTTCCAATGTGTTTAGTTCTGTTTCTGGAGCTTTGCTCTGTTCTTTCATTTGGGACATGTTTTACTGTCTTTCCATTGGGCTACCTCCCCGTGTTTGTTTCTGTGTATTAGGTAGGACTGTTCTGTCTCTCAGTCTCATTGGAGTGACCTTATGTAGTATATGACCAGTGGGTCCCAGTAGCATCATCTCCCTGCTTACATGAGCCAGGTGCTCTAGGTGTGTCTTTTGCCTAGGTTGTGTGTGCCCTCCGGTTGCAGTTGAGCCATGGTTGCTGTTTGCACATCAGTGGGAGGGATTGACCCTCAGGCTGATTGCCTGTGACTGCAGTGGAGGAGTTGCTGTGCAGCAACTGACCCTACAGAGCAGGATTTGTTTTAGAAGGGCTCTGCTGCCCGTAAAGTTTGCCCCTTAAGTGTGTTGTCTGAGGAGGTGGTTGAGTAGTGCTCTGCTGTGATTTGAAGCCACCACTTTGGAAAACATTAGCTGGGGCTCGAAATGTTACAGATTGAGTTACCTTGTGACCCAGCATTCCACTCCTGGATACATACCCAAGAGAAATGAAAATAAACCTCCACACAGAGACTTATGCATGAATCATGCTGCTGTGAACATGAAGTGAAAACAGTTTAATTGCCCATCACTTGCTAAGTGCATAAACAAATGGTGCTATACCTATATGGTGCAATATTACTGGGTCATGAAAAGGAAGGAAGTACTGATACATGTATGAGTAAACATGAAAAACATTGTGCTCACTTAACAGCCAGAATCAAGGGCCACAAATTGTATGTTTCTATTTGTATGAAATATCCACAATAGTCAAATCTGTTGGGGACATATTGGAGGTTGCCCAGAACTGGGGCCAGGAGAGACTGCGGATTGACTGCTGATAGGTAATTCATTGCTTTCTTTCTTTCTTTCTTTCTTTCTTTCTTTCTTTCTTTCTTTCTTTCTTTCTTTCTTTCTTTCTTTCTTTCTTTCTTTTTCTTTCCTTCGTTTCTTTTTTCCCTTCTTCCTTCCTTTTTTCCTTCCTTCCTTCCTTCCTTCCTTCCTTCCTTCCTTCCTTCCTTCTTTCCTTCCTTCCTTCCTTCCTTTCCTTTCCTTCCTTCTTCCATCTTCTTTCCTTCTTCCTTCCTTCCTTCCTTCCTTCCTTCCTTCCTTCCTTCCTTCCTTCCTTCCTTCCTTCCTTCCTTCTCTCTCTCTCTCTCTCTCTCTCTCTCTCTCTCTCTCTCTCTCTCTCTCTCTCTCTCTCTCTCTCTCTCTCTCTCTCTCTCTGATTAAACCATTCTGGAATTAATGGTGATGGTTACATAATCTTTTGAATATACAGAAATCCACCAAATTGTTCATTTTTAAATAGAGAATTTCATTGTGTGTAGATTATGTCTCAAGAAAGCTATTTTACAAAAGACACACATCAATGGGAAAAGTGTGCCCAGGAAGGAATGGGGAAGATGCACTTGAGTCACTTTAGAGAAATAGCTTCTTTTCTTTAGAATTCTCTTAAGTGGACTTTGCTTTTACCATACAGTAGATAACCAATAAAACAGCTACACTTCCTACATGGTTCCATTTCACAATGGCCTCGTTATTCCAAAAACATTTTTAAAGGGTTTAAAATCATAGAGAAGCACATATGTAGTGTGCAAATGTACTTCAGTGACACATATGACGTAACTGAGACTTTCACACAGCATCCTTCTAGGTCTCATTGGAGAGAAGAGGCCAGTGGGCCTGTGTGTAAAGGACATATCAAGTTTCTGAGCCAGTAACCCCAGAACGAGTGCTAGAAACATGTCTCTGGAGCCAAGAACAATGGTGTACATTTCTCCAACTTCAATTCCACCCCCTATCTTGGGGCATTGAGTTCTGTAAGAGTTATGTGAGAGTGAGAATAGTGTCATGCAGATCATGGCCACGTGGCCCGGCTTCCAGAGATGCTAGGATTTTATATAAAGAAGTTTTGGTTCAACAGGTCATCAGCGCTGGGCTGGAAATAAAGCTCTCAGTGTAGCTTTCAGAGTAGACATTGTAATTTATACCACTGCTTTCTCTTCAGCACCTCACTCTTCCATGGGACCAGCTCACATCCCTTCTCCCCTGCAAACTGTCTTCACCACACCCCCATTGTCCCTGGCTGAGGAAGCTTATTGCTCTGGCAGATATACATCAGTGTAAGTTCTTGCATTGGGCTTTTCTGCAAGAGGACTGGGGATGGGATACAAAACTGTTTTGAAGAATCTGATGCTTTAAGTTGAGGACAGAGTGACTTCTCTAAAGTGGCTTTGCCAACAGCGAAGGACCACTTAGCTTTAGAGACAGAGTTCATGCTCCCATCCTGGGGTCTGTGAGAGCCTGTCAGCAGAACATGTGGGTCACAGACCTCCATTCTCTGATTGTGCACCACTTACCCATGGGGGGCTGTTCAAGGCCTGAGGGTCCCACCTTCATAATGCCCTGTATTTGTTTGCAGTTTCACTCAGCACGTGGTCACTATGTTTTCACCTGACGATAATGCTGATTGCCAATTGGGGGTTACGTCGTGGCCACAGTAGTCTGCATTCTCACCACCATGTCCATAGCCTACGCGGTGTGGCGGATGTGTAACATGGATGACCTGGCGTACTACTTTCATGGTGTAGCCCGTGTGGGAGTGTGGAATGTGTGCATTTTTCACCTCAATGGTTTCTTCAACACAGTCACATCTTACCACCGTTACGCCAACTGAGATACCTACCTCCCACTTGATATTCGTTTTTCTCAGCACCTCCTACTGGCTACCAGCATCCTAGAGCTCCTGGGAAAAGCTATGGTGGTGTGTGCATTAAGGAATGTACACGTGACAGATGTTCATACGTGTGCCACATACGACCTAATTACCATTTCAGAATTTATGAAAATAGTGGCCAGTATTTTTATATCCATTGCTGCCATCTGGGATTACTGGGACATGATGAACGAAGAAGGTATATCCTTCCCAACTTCTTTCTCTGTGGCCTTCAATCCAGATACACTGGAAGTAGGCATTGCCTTTCTTGTGGCCAATCTGGCCGGTGACTTTCCATTGTCATTTGAGATGTATTTTCTCTGTTTCGATATCCCCCCCAATGCAATAAAGTACATCCCAAAATTTGGGAAATATGAAATTCCACTTGTGTTGGTTTTGCATACCCAAGACTACCCGGAGTCTCTGGGAAGTAGTATTAGGGTGCTCTATGAAATCTTTTCAAGGATTGAAGACCATGGCAAAGGTAGTTTGAGTTGAGAGTTGCCCAACCACATTTCTTTTATCTAATCTGTCCAAATATGTTCATTGATTGAATTAAGGAACTTTCATTTTTGAAAGGAGGATCTTGCCCCCCTGCCAGTTGGTCTTACTAGCTCTTGATTTTAACTATTACTTAAGCAATATGATAAACCTAGTGGATGGAACTAAGAGTGTCTGAAAGTTTTACATCTCACTCTTAAACTTCTAAAAAAATCAACTGTGTTACCTATAGCATGGTAACAATACCTTCCATAATGTACAATTTTCCAAAATGTACAAAAGTAGAGAGAATTGTATAAGAAATCCTGCCTCCGACATCTATTACCAGACTGCACAGTTATCAAGATTCTGCCATATTAGCTTTATCTCCTCTTTCTCCCTTCCTTTCTAACCTATTTTTCTTTTTCCAATGGATTTTAAAGCAAACCCCAGACACCATGTCACTTCATCCCTATATATTTGAATTTTACACTCCTAACATAAGTGGGCATTTCTTAAGGTATAATACATCATATCATACCTTTAAAAATGAACAATTATTTCTTATCATCAAATACTTATAATTGTTAAATTTCTTAAAGTAATTCTACAGTTTTTTTTTTTTTGTTGTTGTTGTTGTTCCTCCTGAGGTGCTCACTGTATCTCTCTAGTCTTAATTTAAGGCACTGCCCTGCCACACACCTTTTGCCCTGTTTGTAAAAAATGATTTTGATTTGCTGAAGGAAGTGAGTGACTTGTGCTGTTCTTAAACTTGTTACCTCTTGAGTCTTGATTAGATTCTGGGTCAGCTGTTTGAGGAAGAGTATTTCAAAGGCGGTGCCATGTTCCGAAATGCATTATACCAGGTGGCATATGGTAATTGTCCTTTGATGACTCCAGAGTGAAGGAGAATGCCCTAGGTGATCATTGGTGTGGACCAATGTATTGTTTTAGAAATTGTTTTTGCTATCTTGGTTTCCCTATTTGTCTTTTGAAAGTATCAACTCAACTCTTGAGTATGAATTCATGAGATTGTTTTTATGTTTTTATTTTGGAAAATTTCAGATGCAATTACTTCAGCATCAAGAGTTATCAATATCTGGATAATAATGTGTCATCTTTAACTTCACTGACTCTCACCAGTCCCGGCCTTGAATTAATTATGTAGCGACTCCCTGGAACGTATTATTTGATCCATGCATACGTCAACACGCATTTCTAAAAGATAGGACGCCTTTTTAAAAAGAAGGGCATCATCACTGTTACACCCAAGAAAGTTAACAATAATTTCCTAATGTTATCGAATACCTAGCCAATACTTAAACTTCCCTAATTGTCTCATTCATAAATGTTCTTTAACTGTCATTTTGGGGTTTCTATGAAGTCAAAGTGTTTCACTCGATTGATTTGTTATTCTTTTTAAGATCAAATTGTCCCATCCTTGGCAATGGAGCCACAGGCACACATGCTCTCTGACATAATTTTTTGGTATTATTTCACAATAAAACACGTTTATTCAGGACAGTGTACTATTTACCTCAAAGAACACTTAATAAAATATATTCTATAAAAATATTTTTTTTAAAAAACAAAATGGTAGATGAAAGGACCTATCGGCAGTACAATTAACTATGTTCATCAAATGTTCGATATTGAAGTTAAAGCATATTTATTTCCTCGACCTAATTAATTTGGATAGTGGTGGTTCTTAATCTCACAGAAATTCCTCCTAGAATAAATTTCATACACACCAAATTTTGCACAGGTTCACAACTCTCTTGAAACCTATTCATGAATCTCATTTTCCAAATAAGTGACGATTTCCAAAAATTGAATTCTTGTTTCACGGACATGTTAGAAACTCCTCTTTCTCATAATTGTCAGCTTAGGTCATTTCCTTCAAACATTAACTTTACCAGTCACAAACCTACCTAGAATATTAATAAGTACAGATATAGCCTGCTTAAAAGCATTAGATTAATCAGCATTGAATGATAGATCCTACACTTTAAGAAAATCATTTTTAATAAAATCAAATCATTACTAACGTCATTTTCCTTTCAAGAAAGATGACTAGAAAGCATATTACCGTTGGAAAGTGTAGGATTTTACTGCAGAAGCACCATCTCAGGAGCAAAGTCAATTTTAAACACAGTAGTGTTGAGCAGCCATCTTTGCTGTCTTGAGAGTGTGGAGACATTAGCCCGTCCGTGGCCGGGAGTTTAATTTTGTGCTTGCCTTTTGAGCTTCTCCTACCTTTGAGAGCTTATAATTTGGCTGAAGTCCATGGATGGGACGAAGAAGAACGTGATAGTGTTTTCATCTAAATTGCAGCTTCAGCATTTTTTTAAGAATGTTTGAAAATAGCTCTAAATCTTTTATCAGAGCCTGTAGTTCTTTTATGACTCATGCCTGTTCACGTGATGCTGTAATACATTTCCCAGAAGCATAGATGCTTGAGTATCATTTTCCAAACTTGTATTCTTTGAAAATAAATCCTCTTTTATTTGTATTCAGCTTTTAAAAAAGAGTATTCCAGCGATGCTTTGCTACATTCTGTATCTCGTAATTTTTTTTCATAGATTTCCAGTCCTCTGAGATTTATATTCTACATCATCAAGGTTTTCCCCACTGAAAATCCACATTGTAACTGCGTGTTCGGCATACATTGCTACTAGCCATATTCCTCCTGGAATCCAGAGTTGCACCAGTCAGTGAAACTCTTCACTTGCTGATGAATTCTCTGGCCATATTTATTAAGTGAGAGATGCTTCTGGTGACTCAAAGTTGGTCATGATTCTCATGGTCTTCACAGAGGGAGTGCTGGTGGTTCCCGTTAGCCTTTATGTTTTGTTATTCCAAACACTTAATATCAATGCAATTTTAGGACAGGGTTCCATAATCCAGTGGTTATCACATCTGCTTTACACACAGAAGCTCCTGGGATCAAAGCCTAGTGGGTCCACAGAGCATGTTCTGTGGTCATGTCACCCTGAACAAGCCCAACATCTGATCTTGGAAGCTAAGCAGGGTTGGGCCTGGTTAGTACTTGGATGGGACGCCAGCTAAAAAGAGCAGGTGGTCTAGGCAAAAATAATAATTATAAATACGTGCTATTTAATTTGAATTACTGTTTTATTTATTTTATTTTTTCTAAACTATTATTTTACTTTAAATGTGTATATCAAATTTACTGTTAGATAATTAATATGCATATTAATTTTTATTAGCTCGATAATAATCATTTTATTGAAGTGTCATTCACATACCATAATATTCAACCTCTATCTTGTACCAGTAAGTGGTTTTTAGTACATCCACATAGTTGTGTAGCTATCACCACTATCTAATTGGAGAACATGTCATCACCCCCAAAAGAAAACCCATTAACAGTCCCCATTAGTCTCTGAGGCTTTCTCTTTTTGTCTCTCAACAAGGTATCCTAGTCAGGTCCTGTATATTTCAGGGCCTAGACATTCAATCAGCCATGTCACTCTTGCAGTGAGCCCTAGAGAGGGAGATGGTATTTAGAAACCACATTTGGGTCTCATTCTACTGGATTGCTGTTATATCTAGGTATTTTAGTGGACCGAACTAGGATATATGAATTTTTAAGAAGAAAAAAATTAATGTGTATTTCAAAATTATGTTCGAACTTACTTAGACAATTTTTATTTGTCTGGAATTTAATGCTGCATTTTTTTATTTCACACTGAAGACCCAACATTAGCCTACTTATTTGCTTATTTTATGATAGATAATATTAAAATTATATATATAATTATTATTATATATTACTAGTATCATTATTAGCTATAATGCTACTGAATACAGTGAAGATTTAAGCTCTGTTTGTCTTTAAAATATATTGCACTAAGGATATGGAGTCAAAATACTACATTCTAAATGATTTTGATGGAATAATGGCAATACCATCAACCATTAATGATAGTTGCATAGTTCTATCACCAACTTGAATAGCTTATTCATTTCACCTTCTTTTCTATTTTTAAGGAAATTATTTACGGAATTTCAAAGTCAAAGTTCTTGAATGAGTTTTATTCAGAGAATGTCTGAATAAATTTCTATTCTAATCTCGATTCGATTCTCGCTTATCTCAGGTAACTTTAATTTTGGTTTTGTTTCCCCTTGTGTTCGTTTGCAAACGTAAGGCTTGTGTGTTCATATTTATTCCATCTCTTTCAGAATGCAATCATAGTTTGTGTGTGTGTGTGTGTGTGTGTGTGTGTGTGTGTGTGTGTGTGTGTGTAATTTGGCAGCCTGCTTTTTTGCCTTGACAAATTCCTGCAGATCACTCTATATTAGTGTGTAGAAATATTTCTACTTTTTTTGGCTCCATACTATTTCATCATATGGATGTACCCTAGTTTATTCAGCGAGCTTGGTATGTAGATATGTATGTATGGTATTCCATGGTGCTACATCGTTTTATATTTTGCCAGTATCTTCAGCCTAGATTCGTAGGACATTGTCATTTAAAAATATGTGTTGCTGCTACTTCTATAGGGATGATCATTATGCATCCCCCTGAGCAAGCTATGAGAATGTCTGCTTCAGTGCTTTGTTAGGAAAAAATACACTGTAAACTTTTTGAATTTTTCTTCAAGATATAGGTCAGAAATTGTATCTTGGTGTCAGTTTAATGTATATTTCCCTTCTTAGTGAGTTGAGCATTTTTTCAAATGTTTCAAGGCTATTTTTTTTTACTTTATTATAGGTTATCTGCTGCCAAGTAATCAATTGCTCCAAAGTTTAGCGGCTTCAGGCAACAGGCATTTATTTA
Source organism: Cynopterus sphinx (assembly GCA_030015415.1). Lineage (NCBI taxonomy): Eukaryota > Metazoa > Chordata > Mammalia > Chiroptera > Pteropodidae > Cynopterus > Cynopterus sphinx. The sequence continues at coordinate 54,801 of JAKZJJ010000144.1, forward strand.
TTATCTCACAGCTGCTTTGGATCAGTAGTTTGGGCACAGCTTAGCTGGATCTTTTACTTCAGGAGTCCCCGACCATTATGACACCTGGGACTGGTTCTCTCATGAGGACCTAATGCCTAATGAACTTAGGAAGAGCCGAGGGAGTGATGTCAGCACTGGGGAGCAGCTGCAAATAAGAGGAAACTTAGCTCTCTTGGCCTAGTACGTGATAGGCCACTATCAGGTACCGATCCATGGCCTAGGTATTACAGACGTCTGCTCTATGTCACCGTCTCTTTTAAAGCTTCAGTCTAAATGTCAGCTGGGCCTGTGGTCTCATCTGAAGGCTCAGAAGGAAGGATCCAGTTCATAGCGTGCTTACGTTGTCATCGGCAGGATTCCTTCGTTGAGTTCCTCACAAGCTGTTGGCCAGAGTATTCAGTATCTGGGCAAATGGACCTCTCCTTTGAGTGTCATGGAAGATGGCAGCTGGCTTCATTAGAGCAAGTAAGTGAGAGAGCCAGAGGATGCCAGCAAGATGGCAGCCATAGGTTTACATAACCTGATCACAGAAGTCACGTTGCATAACTTTTGCCATTTTCTATTTATCAGAGGCATGCCATTAGGTCTCGCCTGTGCTCAATGGAAGAAGAGCGAGGGCGTAAAAGTGAGGAAAATGGGACTCATCTGGGGCCATTTCACAACATGCCTATCGCAGTTTCCTATTTTCAGCACATTCTTCTAATGATTCGCTGGTGTTCTTTATTTTTAGGAGGTCTTAATAGAGCATGAAGAGTTGCCCTTTGTCTAGTGTCTTTCTTTTATAAACACCTTTTTTAATTTGTCATTTTCTTAAACTTTGCTTATTATATATTTGATTATGCAAAGATTTTTATGAACTGTACATCTTTTCAGATTTATCAATCTCTTATTGCTTCTGGGTTCTGAGTCAAAATTTAGGTATCTTTTCCCCACTGCCGTATTATAAAAGCATTTGTTTATTTTTTCCCTAGTGATTGAATGGTTTTCTTTTATCTGCTATTCATTTGGAATAGATCCTGATATTCAATGTAATATATTTGGACAAATTTACCTTCCTGATAGATTCTTCTTTGTACCTGTTCCACTTAATTAACAAAAGATCTTTTCTCCCAGTTTCAGATACCGTTTTTTTTTTTCATATGCTTAATTTGCATTAATAGTGGGTCTATTTCTGGAGTCCTATTTGATTATTTTAGTGTATTTATGTACTAATGTGCCAGTACAATCCTCTTAAAGATGTTATATTCTGATTTTAGAATACTATGTGATGTGCTATGCTTATTCCTTTTCCCACCCTGAGTACTTTCTCAGTTGTTTCTACTTATTTTTCCATTTGAATTTTCTAATCAACTTCTCTTACACCAGACTGGAAAAGAATGCTTTAATTTATGTGAGAATCATGCTGTTTACAAGTTAACTTAGGGATAACTGACATATGTATAACATTGAGTCTTCTTCATCAATAATAGGATTTGTCTTTCCCTTTGTTCAAGTCTACTTTTGATTTTGAAGGTTTAAGGTAGTTTTCTGTGCAATGGGTTGTTTGCGAAGTGGGGCAGTTAAGAGCAGAGATACTGTACCCACATGCACTTGCACACTAATGCCAAGTTTCATTTCTCATGTGTAGATGTCTTAGCATATAATTGCTGGGGTGGATGGTAGGTCTACCTTGTTTTCAGACCTTCAGCTCACATTTGCTTTTCTCATTCAGCATGTATAGTCGTGTGTGGTTGGTGGCAGTGGTGATCAATATTTCTACTCTTCTGATGATCGTTAAAACAGCAGTTCAGTTAATTTTCAGAAAGTTTGCAGTAGGAGCATAGGTCTTATTCATACAAATTTAGGTAACTGCGCCCAGAACCCTACCCAAAAGACAGGCCCTTCTGAACTGTTGAATGATATTTTCTCCCAAACCTCATGAGTGTTCCAACTAGCTACCAGGGTAACTGGTAGGTAAGCCCCCAGGATGCCCTCAATGGATTACACTTGAAAATCATGTTTAAGGCCAACTCAAGAGAGAGCCAACAACTTCAGCTCATTCGTACAACAATAAATTCTTTCAGTGTCACCGAAATCTTTCAACCAAAGACCTTAGGGCTATAGTACAGGCAAGACACACATCTTCTGCTCGTGATGCTTGATCACTCACAACTCTTCAGATGTTGAAAGGGCCTCAATCAAAATGAAATAAATGACTGAATAATTTCATCATGAATTGGTTAAAAATTAGACATAATTTGATCTCACAGCCACACACTGAGGGTTGATTGAGTTCACAAGAGAGAAATCAAAGGGCAAATATGGAAGGTCCTTCTCAAAGGATATTTGAGTCTGTGAGAGCACAGTGTTTGAAAACATTTCCCCCATTAATGTAAGTCTATCAGCTATTTAAATATGTGTGCTGAAAACATTGCCTATGGACCTACTTTGGCCAGGTCCTTTGCTAGAATGTTAACTAGCCCTGTTACCTTTTGTTTAGATTTGGTTTATTGGCCACAGACTCTTTCTCCCTAGTGGAGATCTTGTAAAATAGTAATAGCATTATTTAGTAAATGTCCTTTCCCTGTTGACCTTTATTTGCATAATGTCCGCAGCTCTCAAATATTTAAAACTTGAAGGTATTATATCCTTTTGCATTTAAAGATTTCTTGGCTTCCATACCACGTGTTTGCAAGGAGCTGGATGGCTTCTGGGCACCCGTCAGCACTTCAGGGCCACCCTGGGACTGAGTCGGTCGTATTCTCCATGCAACTGCAACAATGGCTTGTAAAACGGCTTTTAGGGAAACATCACTTACCTTCCAAAGAAATGTTTTCCTATAGTAAGTGTGACAAAGGCCAAGCTTATACCAGAGGGGAGCTGGAGACCAAGCAGAGGACAGCACATCTGCAGCCTGATAGTCATAGAGCGAAGTTACTCAACTGGCTTAGGCTGTGGAAAGTGGTCCTTTGATCCTCTTTCGCCTTCAGTCTCAAGAGAGAGCAACATGATAAAGAATATCAACACAGAAGGAAGGGGGATCACCATGGCAGGGTGTTCTTTGGGGGATCAGGGTGCACGGAGAAAAGGAAAAAGAATTTCAAGATCTTCTGTAGGATTCCTTGGAAAGATTCTTTAAGGGACTTGCTTTATGTTTTACAGGAAGAAGACCAGACAATGTATCCTGTTCATTTCCTGTTGGTAGAGCACACACTGAGGATGCTGTAAAGGCTGGTGGAATTTTTAAAACATTTTCTTTCTCACAGAGATCCTTCTAAGATAGTCAGGAGCAGAGGGTTGGCATGTGGCATTTGGCCTGGAGGTGAAAATTGAGAAGTGCAGAGATATTTATCATGGAGACCAGGGAGAAAGGTGTCACTGGGGACAGCACTCCCAGAAAGATAAAGAGCAGCACGACCCATGTTCATGCCATCTCCAGCCATCACCTCAGTCCCAGCTTGGACTCTGAGGAAGAGCCAGGAAGTGACAGCTGTCCTAATGGCCAATGAGTAGGGTGTTTCATGGTTCATGACGCGTTTTCACCTTCCTCTTTCTGGCTGATCCTTGGCATCTCTTAGGAATGTACTGGGTTGTTTTGAGCACCAGGAAGCACACAGTACTCTAACACAGAGGGAACACAGGGCAGATAGCCTCCTCTTCCACACAAGTGATTGAAGTATAGAGAGTTTATGTAGCTGGTCCATGGTCAGAGGTGGAGCTGAGATGAAACCCCACAACTTCTCAACACAGTCCTCTGTCATTATAGTCAAAGAAAGTAATATTATCTGTGGAGAGCTGTTTTTCTACCCCAAAAGCTTATTGTTTATTTGATTTAGGTGTCTTGTTAGAGATGTCATACTATTCTCTTCCTATTCTCCTCAGGATATGCACTCTTCCTCTAGGAGTCATGTCAAGACTTTAGGAGTCTAGAAGATTTCATCCATTTTCCTTCTCTCAAGTTCTCTTGTTTTCTCTTCGAACAGGGAAGCTCCCTCAACAGAGAAAATCAGGAGAGCAACAAAATTGTAGTTTCTCAAGAAATATTGAAAGTCCACTTAGATTCCTAACTGGCTGCACTTCCCTGAGAAATTTCATTCTATGAAGCACTAATTTTATATTGTCGCTTGGGCAAGAACATCAGATTACAGAGAAAACTTGTGATTTATTTTTGAATGTCGATAAATTCCACCCTGTTGTAGCCCCCAACTGGACACATGCCAAATGTTCACTAACAGAAGAATGGATATACAAACCGGGGATGTCCACAAATGAAACGTGATACAATAATAAAAACGAACACAGTGATGATACATTTAACAAGACAGATGAGATTTTTCTGGTCAAGATGGAAAAGCAGTTACATGTTGTGCTCGCCTCATCCCTGCATCACCTGAAAATAACAAGTCAACTATCGAATGACCATCACTGGGAGTTGCCTGAATTCCAGGTGAACAGAAGTCTTCTGACTGGGGTCACACAGAAGAGGCCACCTCAGGACAGGTAGTAGGGACTGAGGCCCAGAACAGGGTGGCCAACACCCCTTTGTGGTGATTAGAAATCAGAAGGGACATCTCAGCTTTGGGGGTGCCCCTGGAGGAGCCTGGTGTCACAAGCCCACACTGGACTCACCAGACCAAGGTTCTATTGCCAGGAAGAGAAGTCCCCACACTTCTGTCTGAGAAAACCAGTAGATAATGTGACTGAGTGAGATAGATGGCCTCCTAAGGGGCCACGCACACATAGACTTAATGCTAATGGACTCACTCACTGTGAGTTCCAGTGCTGAGGCAGCTGTTCAAAGGTGCCGGGGCCACACAGGAGGAACTGAGTCGTCGGTCTTCAGAGCGAGGGCTGGAGGGGTGGCTTTCTCCCAGACAGAAGTGTGGGTAGAAGCCTTTGTTCTTTTGTTGAGCCCAGCGTGCAGACCCAGGGAGCTGCTATATCTGAGTCTCTGTCAACATAACTAACACAGGTCACCCCACTCTCGGGTGTCCCTTGGACCCCCCCTTTCTCAACATGCAGGTGCACCCAAGCTGCTTACACTGGCTTCTCCATACAGTCAGCCTGTCTTGGCTCATGCTGTGGAACATCCTGAAATCTCTCAAAGCTTTGCACACCCCAAACAAAGAGCATCTGGCCTCAGCGAGCTCCATACATCTTGCCAAGCAGCCCCAAGTTCTGCATTAGTGGCAACCAACTATGGCTTGAGTCTTGGCCTCTTGAGGCACCTCCAGTTTCAGCATGGATAACAGCCATCTGCGGATTGCTTAGTGTCTCATTTCAGATGGCCGAAGCTGCTGCTAAATTTGGCCTGAAGTGGCGACCCACCCAGAACACCCGAGGGCCTTTACCCTTAGTTTTGGAGTTAGGGCAAACTCCGGAATCATCCTGCTAACTCTAAAGATGACACACCAAAGAGTTTACTGAGAAGGCACCAAAACCCTGCTGAAGACCTGTCTGCTCTGTAGGGTCAGTGCCAGCACAAGCATCTCCTTCACTGCCGATCAGCTTGAGGATCAATCTCCCCCAGTGATGACCAAAAAACAACCAAGGCACAACTACAACGGGTGGGCACTTAATACATATCCAACAGACACACCTGGACCATCAGTTCAAGAGACCAGAGTGATGGCGACATTAGGATACACGGGACACACACTACATATGGCGACTCTACTGAGACTGGGAGACAGAGAAGCCCTACTTAATACATACAAAGAGGAGGAGGCAGACAAAATGAGGAGATAGAGAAACATGTTCCAAAATAAAAGACAGAACAAAGCTCCAGAAGAAGAACTAAGCACAATGGAGGCAAGGAAACTGCCAGATGCAGAATTCAAAACACTGCTTATAAGGCTTCTCCATAATTTCAGTGTGAACAATGACAAAGAGATAAGAAACATAAAAATGGAGATACAAAACATAAGGAAGAACCAGTCAGAAATGAAGAATACTATAACTAAAATGAAGAATACCTTACAGGGAATTGACAGTGGATTAGATGAAGTAGAGGACTGAATCTGCAATTTTGAAGATGAGGTAGCAGAAACCATCCAAGCAGAAGAGCCATAAAAAAAAAAAAAAAGAATTCTCCCAAAATAAGGATGGGTTAAGGGTCCTCCAGGACAAAAACAGGCATAACGGCATCACATCATAGGAACCAGATGAGGAAAGAGAGCAGGGAACTCAAAATCTATTTGATGAAATAATGATTGAAAACTTTCCTAACTAGGCAAAAGAATCACCAGAAGTGCACACTGACAAACAAGATGAATCCAAAGAGGCCCACACCATGACACATCCTAATTAAAATGCCAAAGGTTAAACACAAGGAGAGAATCTTAAGAGCAACAGGAGAAAAGCAGTTAGGTGCCTACAAGGGAGCTCCAATAAGACAGCTAATTTTCCAACAGAAACTTTGCAGGACAGAGGGATGGGCACAAAATAGTCAAAGTGATGAAAACCAAGGAACTCCAACCAAGATTACTTAGGAAAGATAAAGATTTTCCCAGAGACACACACTCAAAAGTTATGTTGTTCATCAGCACTGAACCGGTATTACAAAAAAAAAAAAAAAAAAAAAAAAAAAGAATATTAAAGAGACTTTTTTTAAAGAAAAAATTACTTTAATGTAAATGGATTAAATCCTCCAATCACACAATATAAAGTGGCTGAATGGATAAGAAAACAAGACCCTTTTACACATGCTGCCTAGAAAAGACTCAATTTAGGTCAAAAGAAACACACAGACTGAAAGTAAAGGGGTAGGGATAGAAAGAGGCATTTCCTGAACATGGAACCGAACAGCAATCTGGACTACCAGGCAAAATAGACTTTAAAGCAGAGGCTATACCAAATGTCAAAGAAAGACCCAGTAATTTTATTTTGGGTAAATAGTCTCAAGAAACCCAAAACACGAATTTGAAGGGAAATGTGCATCCTTATGTTCATTGCGGCATGATTTACAATAGCCAAGATGTGGAGGCAACCTGAGTATACATCAGTGGATGAATGGATAAAGAAGAGGTGGAACATATATGCAATGGAATGTTACTTGGCCATAAAAGGAATGAAGTCTAGCCATCTGCAATGACTTGGGTGGACATAGAGGGTATCGTGTTTGTGGAGTAAGTCAGAGAATGAAAAATGCCATATGATTTCACTTATGTGGAATCTAAGGGAAAAAATAGACAAAACAAACAAATTCAAAGGCACAGAGAACATTTTCATAGTTGTCAGTTGGGAGGTGTTTGCAGCGGGTCAATGGATGAAACAGGGGAAGGAATCGAGTCCAGTTGGTTGTCACAAAATAGTCACAGGGATGTAAGTACAGCATAAGAAATGTAGTCAACAATACTGTAAAAACTATGTATGGTGTCAGATGGGTACTAGACTTATCGGGGTGATCACTTGCTAAATTATGTAAATGTCTAATCACTATATTGTATACCTGAAGCTAGTATAACATTATATATCAACTGTAATCAAAAAGGCAAAAAAATTACTAAACACAGTTGACTCTGAAAACATTTATTCTGATGAAAATAAACGAAAAGATCACATTTTTGGTGAGGGGTCAGAAACTCGTGGCTATTGACTAGCAAGAGGCCTGATAAAAGTTTTTGGGAGACAGGACTATTCTGTTTCTTGATCTGAGTGGAGGTCACAGGGAAACCTTTGTCAAAATTTCTGGAGCTGCACACTTCAGTAGATTTTACTGTTAAAATTATACTCCAACTAATTGCTAAAATCAAATGAAATAAAAAATAAAAATGAAATGACAAGTCTCTCCTGCTTTCTCTCTATTTACTATCCCCCTTTTGCCTTTTTCTTCTCTCCCTGCCCACTTCTCTTCCTGCTTCAGGCTTCTTCTGTGTGTTTCTAGAAGGAAGTCATACCCTAAAATTGTATAAATTACAGCTGTAAGCATACTTAGGTGACAACCATATTTAACATAGCATAGTGCAGGAGGATGGAATTGACCTTTGCAACTGAAACACAACAAAGCCACACATGAGGGCCCATGTCAATATTTACCCATGGCTCCTTGTCCAAGGACACTGAAGGAAGGCACATTCCTCATGGTTCTGTCCTTGGCTCTTATCAGAACATGCCTTCCTGAACACTGGCTTCAGACCTTCTTACAATGTTCCTACTTAAGACTCTCACGAATTACAGTGATTCTTTGGTCTAGGACCTCAAAGGAAATTTCTCTTCTCAAATTACTTGTCAAGGTGTCAAGGGATATTCTACCCTCTAGCCTCTGGCCCTTTAAGGCATTTCTGGTCACAGGCCTGCTACTCAAAAGTCCAACTGACCAGCCCTGTTAGTCATGGAAACATGAGGATGTTTTGATCTGTACGTTCCCGTTACAACCTGACAGTTACTGGCATTTCCACATCTGAGGAATACTCCTTACCTTTTTGTATTTATGGGGAACAGCTGTGGTTAACTGTTTTGGCCCGGTTGAGGAGAGCCGTGTTATTTCCCAGGAGTCACCTTAATCATTGATAATTCATCTCTGTGAAGAAGTGAAATGTCATCAGATGTCCGTACAAAAGAGGTAAGCCCAGGCCACATTCATTTTGACATAAACTAGCATTATTTGATTTTCAGCCTACTCTACTAGCCTTGTGGCTATTTGATTTTTTAACCAAGGACATCTGAATGTGGATTATAACTTACAACATTTGGCGATGCCATGTCCACCATCACATCTCTCTTTACATGAAACAAGGGCATGACTGAGCGTGGGAGTCGAAAAACAAATGGGTAATGTGTGATATGTCGCCAAAACCCAGGGTGGTGATGGTGGTGATGGTGTCGCCAAACTACAAGGGCTCCTTGCTTCAATAAATTGAACACATCCTTGCTCTTTATGAAGTATCTGGTGTGTTTGTGACACTCGCCAATTGTGGTAAAATATACATAACGTAAATTTACTATTTTAACTATTGTTAAGTTGTGCAGAGTTTAGTAGAAACAAAAAAGTCCACATGATCATGCAACCATCACCACCATCCATTTTCGGAACATTCTGATGTTCCCATCCTGAAAGGTTGACCCCACTGAACCCTAACACCCCATTCTCCTCGCCAGCACCTGTCTCTATCATTTTGACTCATCTACAGTCCTCAAATAAGTGGAAATGTCCAATATTGTCCTTTTTTGTCTACTTTCACCCACTGTAATGTCTTTAAGGTTCATCTGTACTGCGGTATGTGTCAGAATTTTCTTCCTTGTAAAAACTGAAAAGCATTCTGTTGAGTGCAGAGGGTCAAATGAGTCTATCCATTCATCTATGAACAGGCTGTTGCTTTGTTTCCAGTTGTCCTCCTCCTCCTCCTCTTCCTCCTCCTCCTTCTCCTCCTCCTGTTCCTTCTCCTTCTGCTCCTTCATCTTACTCTTCTTTTCCTTCTTCTTGTTCTCCTTCTCCTTTTCCTTCTCCTTCTCCATTTTCTTCTCCTTAGTTTCTCTCTCATTCTTTTTCTTCACATCTTTTCTTTCTTCTTTCTGCTTCTTTATGATAGAAACAGTGGAAATTTAAGAGGTGTGAATTCCCAAGAATGGTTTTGAGAATGGTAGTTCTTGCAGATTGGAGGTGGTTTGATTCTGAGATTCTGGTGACAAGTAGTGAGACTGCATGGTGCAAGTAAGTTTGAGTAGGGAAGCAGAGGATTTCCAAGTATCCGCAGTCGTGAGTCCCTGGGAGGTGTTTCCAACATTTGGCAGTTGTCCACACCCACGGGCCGAGGAGAAGGGGTGCTATAGATGGGACAGTCGACCAAGAATGGCTCAATCATTGATCTGTTCTTCCTCCAGAAATTTCTTCTCTGGACTCTTGTCAGCCTCGAGATTTGAAATTCTCCCCGTCAAGGTATTTTCCGGTTCCTATCCTTTATTCGCATTGTTTTGATTCCAACCTTGACCCGTATCGTTAAAGACCTGCGTCATTTTACATGCTCTCTTATGATTTATGCAGAAAAAGTATTCACAGACTTGCTATTGCTCAGCATGTCAGTGGGTTTCTAAACACCGAGAATCACGGGTCTTTTTTTAAGGCCTGTCCACTGAAGCCTATCTAGGGCCTCACCCACCCTTCTAATTTGTTGCCTTCTGGACTTGTTAGAAATTTCAGCTCCTCTTTATTTCTATTCTCCTCCTCCTCCTCCTCCTCCTCCTCCTCCTCATTCTGCTCCTCCTCCTCCTTTATCCTCCTACTCGTCCTCCTGCTCCTCCTTCTCTTCTTTCTCCTTCTCTTCTTTTTTTTTTCCTGCTCTTTTCCCCGTTTTTCTTCTTGTTCTTGAAAAGAAACAGTTGAACTTCACGAAGTGAGAAATCGCAAGAATGGTATTGTGGACGGTTCATTCTTGCTGATCGGAACACGTTTGGTTGTCTGGTTCAGGCAAGTAGCAGTTAGATTGCATGCTACGTGTAGTTGTGAGCAGGGGAGCACAGGACCTGTCGGAATCCGTGGTCCGGGTCCGTCTGAGGTGCTTGCAACACGTGGCAGGCGTGCCGGCCATCCGGCCCACGTGTGAGGGGTGCTGTGGACCAGTCACTCGGTGAAGAATGGTTCCACATGTAGTCGGAAAGTGCTGGCTTCCAACTGTGCCACTGTGGCTTATGAGTTCTGAGTCCTGAGGCCAAATGGCACCTGGGTCGCTCGCGAAGTGTGCGATGAGCTCTTGGGGCTGTGGTGGAGTGTGCCGGGACCCCGTGCCAGCATACAAGGAGAAATCGGTCACCGGCCTCTGCTCTCATGGTGGTGATGGAGCCCCTGCAACGGGTGCCGGTTGGCACAGGGTCCGGCCTGGCTCCTGGGAACGGGTAGGCGGTATCACAGGAGCCGAGATGTCGGAGCGCGGGGGTGACCGGGCAGGGCGACGGGGCGTCAGTGACGAGCAGCGCCCGTGCGAACGGCGTTTCGAGGCCTTGGGCCTGCAAGTGAGGTGGCACGTAGACGCATGCGAGCCCGGGGCGCGAGCCAAGCTGTGAGGGACGGGCCGCGCGGGCTTGGCTTGGCTATGGATTCAGCGAGAGGCGCGAGGATGCGTGGAGCACTGAGCGCAAGTTGCGGGGGGCTTGTGACGTGGCCGTCGGGGTCGTGTGTGATTGGATCCCGTGACGGAAAATGGCTTCCTGGTGCTCTATCGCGTCACCATGGAGACCAGCTTGGTGTGAACCCTTTATTCGGTCAGCCGTGAGTTGACGCCGGGCTTATCGCTGCGGATCTGGGTCCCAGCGGACAGTGGGAGACGCCTGGAGACACTCGGGCTCGGAACGAAGCCAGGGTGCCGCGGGCTCGTGAGGCTCAGAGGCCGCGGACGCCTTTAAACGTCCCGCGCGGCGAGGGAGAGCCTGGCTGAGAGCGTCGCCCGGACCCGAGTGTCCCCAGCGTGAGGTCGAGAGGAACGGGATGGAGGAGTCGTTTCTTGCGGAGCCCCCGTGTGCCCGCCCCAGGAACGAAAGCAGGTCAGCGTGAGGACCACACGGTCCCTGGCGTCCGCTGTCGGGGGCAGCCAGTTGAGGCGAGCCAGTGGGTTCGGCTTGGCGCTGGCCGTCCCGGGGAGATCAGGCTGGGGAAGGTGCCCAGAGAGGGTCCCCGCTGGTTGGCCGGGCCCGCGGGTTCTCCGGGGAGAGGGCGTGTGAAGCCCCTCCGGAAAGACAGGAAGCGTTAGTCGGGGAAGAGGCGAGGGCAGCCTGGCCTGGGCCAGGCTTCTGTTCCGGGAAGTAGGAAGTAGCTCGGGCCATGGCCCCGCCCCTGCTTCCCCTTTGCCCAGCTCCAGGCCTCTTTAGGCCACATCATCCGGCGTCCCAGACATTCGGTCCGCTGTATGATATTTCTTTGTGTGAGGATCAGCTTGCGGACCCTGAAGGGTAATTGGGAGCAATTTCTTGGCCTAGGGAATGGTCAGAAAGACCCCCCCGACAGAAACAAAGAAGACAAATCACAACGAACACAAGACCACCGCCCCCCAAACCAAAGCAAAACCAACCCCATCCTACCGTACACCAAAGGATGAGAAACATAGGTCAAGATTCACAAAAATATCATGAAGCTGTATCTTGGAAACAGACATGAGAAAGATATCCTTTCCGGAGTTCAAGCAGAGGTGAACATCAAGATTTAAATCAAAAATCAAACGGTCAAAATCCCCACAGAAAATGACCAGGTCCAGACAAGGGTCTGAAGAAACTGAAATTGCCAGCAGAGATGGAAAAGATGTAGAAACTTACTGACAACCAGAGAAATGCACACCGAGAGGGTCACGTTCTACCTGAGAAGTTTCCCAGAGTGAAAAGATAGTGATCCATTACAGGCGCTAGTGTGCGGGACCATTGACTTGGTGGGACACGTGTCCTCGTGCATCACTTTAAGAACATGAAGCGGTACAACTTTCTGAAGGGCAAGTCGACAATACGTATTAAATACATGAAACACGCAGCCACGGAGCAGTGCTCTGTTGTGGATTTGCACGGTAAAAATAATCATCGAATTTCACCAAGATTCAGACTCAGATAAAGACACCTGGATATATTTTACATAGTATAGAAAGGGTGACCATTGCACAATGTTTTCTTTTCTATCATGGCCAAAGAAAAAAGATAGAAAGAAAAAGAAGAGAAGAGAAAATGAAAAGCAACATAAGAGCTAATGGTTACAGCAAACGAAGTATCCGAACAGGATCAAATTATGAACATTATCAACCAACTAAATAATTAATTAATTGGTTCGTTCATTTTTTTACTTACTGATTGACCTGTTTATGCACTTTTTATTCATTCCATCGTTCGTTCATTTATTTATTTATTTATTTATTTATTTATTTATTCATTTGTTTATTTATTCATTTTTCGTAAATGAAATCAATAAATGAGAGCCAAAACCTGTAGCAAACCAAGTATCCGAACAGGGTCTAATTACAAATATTATAAATTAACCAAATAATTAATTAATTTGTTCATTCATTTCCTTGCTTACTGATTGACCTGTTTATTTACTTCTTATTCATTCATTCATCCGTTCGTTCATGTATTTATTCATTTATTTATTCATTTTCAGGAAATGAAATCCAAAAATGAGAGCCAAAACCTGTAGGAAACCAAGTATTTTAACAGGGTTCAATTACAAATATTATAAACTCACTAAATAATTAATTTGTTCATTCATTTCCTTATTTACCGATTGACCAGTTTATTTACTCTTTATTCATTCATTCATTCGTTCGTTCATTATTTATTTATTTATTTATTTATTTATTTATTCATTTCTAGGAAATGAAATCCAAAAATGAGAGCCAAAACCTGTAGCATACCAAGTCTCTGAACAGGGTCAAATTACAAATATTATCAACTCACTAAATAATTAATTTGTTCATTCCTTTTCTTACTTACTGATTCACCTGTTTCTTTACTCTGTAATTATTCATTCATACTTTTTAAAATTTATTTATTTATGTATTTATTTCTTTATTCATTTCCCGGAATTGAAATCTAAAAATGAGAGCCAAAACCTGTAGCAAACCAAGTATCCGAACCGGGTCAAATTACAAATACTATCAACTCACTAAATACTTAATTAATTGGTTCATTCATTTCCTTACTTACAGATAGACCTGCTTATGTACTTTTTATTCATTCATTTATCCCTTTATTTATTTATTTATTTATTTATTTATTTATTTATACATTCATTTCCAGGAAATGAAATCCAAAATAAGAGACAAAACCTGTAGCAAACCAAGTATCTGAACAGGGTCAAATTACAAACATTATAAACTCACTAATTAAATAATTAATCAATTAATTAATTAAATAATCTATTCATTCCCTTCCTTACTCACTTATTGACTTGGTTGTTGTTTTACATTTTAGTTGTTTGTATGTTGATTTATTTCCTGATTACTTATTTAGTTTGTTTGTTTGTTTCTGATTTCTTTTGTTTGTATCCCAAAGCCATGTGATGATGCTTGGAGAAAGCTAGAGTCAGGTGTGAAAACCAAATTCCCGGTTAACACCACCAGAGCAGAAAGGATGACTTGATTCGGAGGGACCTCATGCACCCTGCCCTTTCATTATTCCCTGCTCAGGATGGCTGAACTTTGAGTTTCTGGGAAAGTGAGCTGCTGGGTCTTTTCCTTTTCTTTCTTTCTTTGTACCTTCGTGGGGATTCTCCATGTTTTCTAATGGGCACCGATTCATTTTGAGGCCTCAGGAAGGTGCAGTGTCTGTCAGTAGACAAGAAACAGCCAGGCCAGATGTTTCCTAGCCCTGCAGAGTCACGAAGCATTCTTCTGTGCTGCCACGAGAGGGCAGCAAAAGCTCAGCCAAGGCCAACCCTGGGTGGGAGCTGAACACTGCTGTTGGGAGCTCAGTGCTCTTGACATGTTCCTGACAGAAAGCAATTGGCACGGCTTGGGTTTTCGGATCAATTGACTGATACTCACTGCAGGAATTGATCTATTGGAGAAAACACAAGTCGCCTGGAGAATCACTATGCAGATCCAAGCAAGGCTGACCGACGGGCCTTTGTCTTCGCATTCAGGGCTATGTGATGGAGAGAGGAATCCACACGATTTGATATACTTGTGTCCCCGGTACAAGTTTTCTAAGCTGCCCTTTCAAATCAAATGTCTCTGAAGCAGTTTTTTTCCTTAAGAAATAAATTTTTTTTTGATGCATGCTTTTCCAAAGATTGCCTCAGTTTCCAGCCGTGGGACTCATTGCAACGTGCCTGACTGATTGCGAGTGGCCAGACTGAGTCTGTTTTCACTGGCTTTCCACGATCCAAAGTGTCCAGTGCATAAAAAGTGAGACCCAGTCACGAAACTGATCATCCCTCACGTCTCATCCCGGTGAGTGTTTTGCCATCGTTGCTTCGTCAATTTTCAAGCCACAAATGGTAACAGGTCGCTTCCACGATTCCTCTGTGGAATGACTATGTCTCCTTTGATCCCGAAATCGCCATCATTGAAAGTGGTTTTCATTTTGACAATCATTGATCTGTCCTTCCTCCAGAAATTTCTTCTGTGGACTCTATTGTCTGCCTTGTTATTTGACCCATATCTATACAGAACTGCATCATTTTACATGCTCTCTTATGATTTATACAGAAAAGTATTCACACACTTGCTATTGCTCAGCATGTCAGTGGGTTTCTAAACACCGATAATCACGGGTCTTTAGTTCGGGCCTGTCTTCTGAAGCCTATCTAGGGCCTCAACCACCCTTCTACTTTCTTGCCTTCTGCACTTGTTAGAAATTTCAGCTCCTCTTCATTTTCATTCTCCTCCTCCTCCTCCTCCTCCTCCTCCTCCTCCTCCTCCTCCTCCTCCTCCTCTTCCTCCTCCTTCTGCTCCTCCTCCTCCTTCTTCTCCTCCTCCTCCTTTTTCCTTCTCCTTCTCCTTCTGCTTCTCCTTCCCTTGTTCCTCCCTCTCTTCCTTTTTTTTCCTTCCCGTTCCTTCGTTTCTCTTCTTGTTCTTGAAAAGAAACCATTGAACTTCACAAAGTTAGAAATCGCAAGAATGGTAATATGGACGGTTCTTTCTTGCTGATCGGAACACGTTTGGTTCTCTGGTTCCGGAAAGTAGCAGTTAGCTTGCATGCTACGTGTAGTTTTAGCTGGGAAGCACAGGACTTGTCGGAATACACGGTCTCGGGTTCGTATGAGGTGCTTGCAACACGTGGCAGCCGTGCCTGCCAACCGGCCCAGGTGTGAGGGGTGCTGTGGACCGGTCACTCGGCCAAGAATGGCTCCACATGGAGTCAGAAAGTGCTGGCTTCCAACTGTGCCGCTGTGGCTTATGAGATCTGTGTCCTGTGGCCAAATGGCACCTGGGTCGCTCGTGAAGTGTGCGATGAGTTCTTGGGGCTGTGGCGAAGTGTGCTGGGACACCGTGCCAGCCTACGGGGAGGAATGGGTCAGCGGCCTCTGCTCTCATGGTGGTGATGGAGCCCCTGCACCGAGTGCCGGTTTGCCCAGGGTCCGGCCTGACTCCTGGGAACAAGGAGGCGGTATCGCAGGAGCCGAGATGTCGGAGCGCGGGGGCGACCGGGCAGGGGGACGGGGCGTCATTGTCGAACAGCGCCGGTGCGGACGGCGTTTCGGGGCCGTAGGACTGCAAGAGAGGTGGCACGTAGACGCAAGCGAGGCCGGGGCGCGAACCAAGCCGGGAGGGACGCGACGTGGGAGCTTGGCTTGGCTGTAAATTCGGCGAGAGGCGCGAGGATGCGTGGAGCACGAAGCACACGGGGCAGGAGGCGTGTGACGTGGCCGTCAGGGTCGTGTGTGATGGGATCCTGTGTCGGAAAATGGCCTCCTGCTGCTCTATGCGTGTCATCATGGAGACCTGCTTCGTGGGACCCCTTTATTTGGTCAGCCTTGAGCTGACGCCCGGCTTCTCGTTGCGGATCTGGGTCCCAGCGGACAGTGGGAGACGCCGGGAGAAACTCGGGCTCGGTCCGAAGCCAGGGTGCGGCGGGCTCGTGAGGCTCAGAGGCCGCGGACACCTTTAAACTTCTCGTGCCGCGAGGGACAGCCTGGCTGAGAGCGGCAGCCGGGCCCGAGGGTCCCAAGCATGAGGTCGAGAGGCCCGGGATCGAGGAGTCGTGTCTTGCCGAGCCCCCGTGTGCCCGCCCCAGGAACGGGAGCAGGTCAGCGTGAGGACCACACGGTCCCTGGCGTCCGGTGACGGGGGCAGCTAGTTGAGGCGAGCCAGTGGGTTCCGCTTGGCGCTGGCCGTCCCGGGGAGATCGGGCTGGGGAAGGTGCGCAGAGAGGGTCCCCGCTGGTTTGCCGAACGCGCAGGTTCTCCGGGGAGAGGGCGTGTGAAGCCCCTCGGGAAAGGGAGGAAGCGTTAGTCGGGGAAGGAGCGAGGACAGCACGGCCTGGGCCAGGCTTCTCTTCCCGGAAGTAGGAAGTAGCTCGGTCCATGGCCCCGATCCTGCTTCCGTTTGGCTCAGCTCCAGGCCTCTTTAGGCCACACACTTCCCCCGCCCAGACATTCGGTCCGATGTATATTTCTTTGTGGACAGGATCAGCTTGCGGACCCTGAAGGGAAAATAGGAGCAATTTCTTGGCCTAGGGAACGGTCAAAAAGACCTGCCCATCAGAAACAAACAAGACAAATCACAACAAAACACAACAAGACCACCGCTCCCCAAACCAAAGTCAAAACAACCCCATCCTACCGTACACCAACGATGAGAAACATAGGTCAAGACTCACAAATATATCATTAAGCTGTATCTTGGAAACAGACATGAGAAAGGTGTCCTTTTTCCTGTTCAGGCAAAGGTGAACATCAAGATTTAAATCAAAAATCAAACGGTCAAAATCCCCACAGAAAATGAGCAGGTCCAGACAAGGGTCCAAAGAAACCGAAATTGCTGACAGACAGGGAAAAGATGATGAACCTTACTGACAACCAGAGAAATGGACACCGAGAGGGTCATGTTCTACCTGAGATGTTGCCCAGAGTGAAAAGATAGTGATCCATGACTTGCGCTAGCTGCGGGTCCATTGACTGGATGGGATACGTGTCCTCGTGCATCACTTTAAGAACATGAAGCGGTACAACTTTCTGAAGGGGAAGTCGACAATACGGATTAGATACATGAAACACGCAGCCACGGAGCAGTCGACTGTTGGGGATTTGCATGGTAAAAATAGTCATCGAATTTCACCAAGATTCAGACTCAGATAAAGATACTTGGATATATTTTACATAGTATAAAAAGGGTGATTATTGCACGATTTTTTTCTTTTTTATCATGGCCAAAGAAAAACGATCGAAAAAAAAAGAAGAGAAGAGAAAATGAAAATCAGCATAAAAGTGAAAGGTTACAGCAAACCAAGTATTTGAACAGGGTCAAATTACAAACATTATCAACTTACTAAATAATTAATTAATTGGTTCATTTATTTTGTTACTTACTGATTGACCTGTTTATGTAATTTGTATTCATTCATTCATTCGTTCGTTCATTTATCATTTATTTATTTATTTTTTTATTCATTCATTTCCCGGAAATGAAATCCAAAAATAAGAACCAAAACTTTTATCAAACCAAGTATCCGAACAGGGTCCAATTACAAATATTATCAACTCACTAAATAATTAATTAATTTGTTCCTTCATTTTCTTACTTACCGATTAACCAGTTTATTTACTTTTTATTCGTTCATTCATCCGTTCTTTCATTTATTTAATTATTTATTTATTTATTCAATCATTTTTTGGAAAATGAAATCCAAAAATGAGCGCCAAAACCTGTAGCAAACCAAGTATCTGAACAGGGTCAAATTACAAACATTATCAACTCTCTAATTAATTAATTAATCAATAAATTAATTAAATAATCTATTCATTTTCTTCCTTACTCACTTATTGACTTGGTTGTTTCTTAACTTATTTCTTGTTTGTTTGTTGATTCATTTCCTGATTACTTAATTTGTTTGTCAATTTGTTTGTGATTTCTTTTGTTTGTATCCGAAAGTCATGTGATGATGGTTGGAGAAAGCTAGAGTCAGGTGTGAAAACCAAATTCCCGGTTAACACCACGAGAGTAGAAAGGGTGACTTGACTCGGAGGGAACTCATGCACCCTGCCCTTTCGTTATCCCCTGCTCAGGATGGCAGAACTTTGAGTTTCTGGGAAAGTGAGCTGCTGGGTCTGTTTCTTTTCTTTATTTAAGAAAATCCCCTTCGTTGGGATTCTCCATGTTTTCTATGGGCGCGGATTCATTTTGATGCCTCAGGAAAGTGCAGTGTCTGTCAGTAGACAAGGAACAGCCAGGCCGGATGTTCCCTAGCCCTGCAGAGTCACGAAGCATTCTTCTGTGCTGCCACGAGAGGGCAGCAAAAACTCAGCCAAGGCCAAACCTGGGTGGGAGCTGAACACTGCTGTTGGGAGCTCAGTGCTCTTGACATGTTCCTGACAGAAAGCAATTGGCACGGCTTGAGTTTTCGGGTCAATTGACTGATACTCACTGCAGGAATTGATCTATTGGAGAAAAAACAAATCGCCTGGAGACTCGCTATGCAGATCCAAGCAAGGCTGACCGACGGGCCATTCTCTTCTGCCCCGGCCAGCGGGGCAGGACAACGCGGGTAAAAGAGGATATTGTGGTGGATGGGGGGAGGGGAGAGACAGGAGATACAAGAAATGGAGTCAAGAGAAAAGTCTGATCAAGCCTCCAAATTTTATTTTTTCATGGCCGCATATATACGGGGGGAACAAATAGGGGCAGGACTGACTAGGCAGGGGGATGCTTGTTACAATTTCATTGGTCCTTGGTTGATGGGGTTTGGGGGTACATAGGTTAGAAGTGAAAAGAGCAACTAGGAGGAGAGGGGCTCCTTGGGCAGGTCAACAGCCATTCAGTAGGTCCTTCCTTATCTGGCGGGTATGTTAATACATTCTGTGGTTAACTATTCCCTGGAGCACTATCTGCTCCTGCATTCTTTAGATAGCATACAGGTTTGTTAACAGCCAGGTTCTATGCAGGGGTGGGGAGCTGTGCGATCAGGATGAGGGTCTTGGCTCCCAACATCTCCACCCTTTTTGTTTTATTTGGGAGGTTTGCTTTCACCGAGTGAGGGAGTTGTGGCCTGACTCCTCCTGTGAGCCGTAGTGGCCCACTAGTTACGGCTCTTGGTATCTTTTGGGGAGGAGAGGCAGAGCCGTTTTAAAGTAGTAATTTTTGGATACCAACCTCTATGCAAGTCAGGCATACTCACAGGGAAACCTAGAGGAGGTCATGTAGGACCTTCCCTTGCGATGCTCTGGTCAGGGCAAAGAGGCATGTGAACGTCTCTTATGACTGGAAGCATGTGGCCATGACCCGACCCCTTCTTCTACTTATCCCACTCCAGGCCTCTTTAGGCCACACCCTTCTGCTGCCTATACATTTGGTCGGCTGTGTGATATTTCTTTTTGGACATGATCAACCTCCAGACCATGAAGGAAAAATGTTAGCTATTTTGTGGCCTAAGTTATCGTTACAATTAGTTGCACAGGAAAAAGAAATGAGAACAAATTTTAATGAAATAAAAGTATTGCCACTCAAACGAATCCAAAGCAAACCCAAAAGATTAGAAACATATGTATAGAATCATGAAATTACTATTAAGATGTATATTGATAACTACATGAACAAGGTCTCCTGTAACCAAATTTGGCAGAGCTCATCATCACAACTTGAAAATGAAATGTTTAAGATTTCAGTAGTACTTTTGGATTTCAATGGGGTGGTAGAAAGAAACAATTTACTGACCAACAGGAAGATGTTGGACCTTACTGAAAATCAAGGAAAACAAACTCAGACATTCCCTACCACTTCCTACCCTCCATGTTGCTCAAAGTAAAAACAAACTGAGATCTGACACTTACTATTGTGTAGGGTTGCATACTGGATGGGGAATGTGTCTTCATACTTTGTTATAAACACGTGAAGTGGTACACCTTTGAATGGACAGGTGGACAATATTTATTGGATATAGAAATTATAGATCCCTTATGGAGTGCCCTGTGAGGTATTTGCCCAGTAGAAATATTTATCTAATTTCACTTGGATAGAGAGATATACAGATATATAGATATATTACATGGTAACAAAGGTGCTCATTAAAATATTGTTATTAAAGCTGAACAAATAACAAAAAAAAATAAGTAGAAAGAGATAACAAAGAAGGAAATGAAATAAAAAATGAGAGCCAAAACTTGAAGCTTCCCATCTATCTAAACATGGTCATATTACTAGTATTTTATTTGTTTGTTTGTTTACGAAAAGAAACTTCATGCTAGTTCAAGTAAGCTAGTTTCAAGCATGAAAACCAATTTCAAGGTTAGCAGCCCAAAATGAGATTGTTGACTTTAGTCAGAAGTATCCCATGCACCCTGTCCTTTCTACATCCCTTGCTCAGGATCTCACAATCCTGACTCTCTGGTAAAGTAAGCTAATGGATATACTTTTCTTTCCTTGTACCTTTCTGGGGATTGTCAATTTTCTATTATGAGCACAGATTAATTTTTAAGTTTCAGGGTGATATAATATCTACGAAAATTTGTGGAACACACGTGAATTTGAGGTCTTACTCCATATTCATGAATTATTTTTCTGTGCTTGCCCTGGAATGGAGCAGATGCACACCAACCACAAATAGTCTTTGGTTTGAAGTTCAGATCTCAGTCACTTTAACATGTTACTCGCACAAACAAGTTAGTCATTACTTGTGAGTATATGCCACATTTTGTCTAAGCATCCATCCATGATGCACATTTGTATTGTGTCCTTCTCTTGGCTGTTGTGAACATGTTGTTATGTACACTACAGTGCAAATAATTGTTTCAGTCCTTGCTTTCTCTTCTTTTGGGTGTATGTCTAAATGTGGGATTGCTGAGTCTTGGGGTAATTCTAAGTTTAAATTTAAAGGTTTTTTTACTCTTTTTGTAATAACACTTAGATGTTATTTTCCCTTTTCATATTTTTTTTAATTTTATATTTTTAAAGATACGCTTGGCATAAAATATCTCAGGTGAACAACAATGTAATTAGACATTTATAAAACCTACACTAGATTTATCACCCCATAAATTTAGTACTCATCTGATACATATGTTTGCAGCTACCAGTTTGTACTTCTTAACCCTGTCCCTTTTTTCTCCCATCACCAAACCCCCTTTCATCTCATAACCATCAAAATGTTTTCTGTATATATGAGTTTGTTTCTGTTTTGTCCTTTAGATGTCACATGTAAGCAAAATCATATGGCATTTGTCTTTCTCGGACTTACTCCACTCAGCACGATACGTTTCAGGTCCACCCATGTTGTTGCAGGTGGCAAGATTTCATTCCATTTTCTAGCTGAGTAATATTCCATTGTATATATGTGCCACTGTCGGGAGCCAAAACACCCCTGCGGCTGGAGCTGGAGTCACCGGGGGACAGTCACGGCTGCAGAGCAGCGAGATATGTGGGCTGGCTTTCCTATCTCTTCTTACATGTTTTGTAACCTTGCTATTAATATGTAATAGTGAAGGAATGGAATTTTTACAACGATGAAATAGGGGACTTGGAAAGAGAAACATTAGTAGAAATCTATGTTGGGAGCCAAAAGACCCTCATCCTGACCGCCCAGCCCCCCGGCATAGAACCTGGCCGTTAACAAACCTGTATGCTATCTAAAGAATGCAGGAGCAGACAATGTTCCAGGGAATAGTTAACCACAGAATAATACCCGCTGGATAAGGAAGGACCAGAGATATGATCAGTTAAACCCATAAGTCAACCATTGTGATTAATATGTCTGACAACTTACCCTGGGTGATAACCCGTTTTTTACACTATATAATGGCTTTGTAAAATAAAGATTGTAGCATTCCACCCACCATCTCGTCTGAATGCTCATCATTCTTTCGCCGCACCTGTACCTGCCTCCGGGACTCTGGTCTGCTGGAGCTGGACTCCGGCGTGCCACCTCTTCGTTCCTTCATGATTGACCCTTTATTTCTTCATCCTGGCTGCCTCCATATCTTGAGCACTGGAAATAATGCTGCAATAACTATGTGGATTCACACATCCCTTCAAATTAGTCGTTTGGGTTTCTTTGGGTAAATATTCAGTAGTGCGGTTATGGTTCCTTTTTTTGTCTCCTGTTACAGTCTTGGTTTTAAATCCATTTTGTCAAGTAGAAATGCCACTAACCCACCTCTTTTTTTTTTCTTTTCATGTACATGAAATCTACTTTTCCATCCCTGTATTTTCAGTCTGTGTGTTTTTTTTGATGTAAAGTGAGTCTTTTCTAAGGGTGTGTGAGGGCAGCACATGTAAAGGTCTTGTTTTCTTATCTTTTTAGCCACCTTATGTCTTTTGATTGCAGCATTTAACCCATGTACCTGTCAAGTAATTCTTAACAGATGAGCATAAATTGCCATTTTATTATTTATATATTTTCTTTTTTCTTTTCTCCTTAAAAAAGTTGCTCTTGGTTTGGAGTTGATGAACGCCTTTTGCTTTTTCCTGTCTGGGAAACTCTTCTCTGCCCCTCGATTCTAAATGATAGCTTCGCTGGACAGAATAATTGGTTGTAGGTACTCTCTTTTCATCATGTTGATTATTTCTTGCCAATGTCTTCTGGCCTACCAAGTTTCTTTTGGAAATGTAGCCTACTATGGGAGCTCTCTTGTAGGCAAATAACTGTTTTACTGCTGCTGGTCTTAAGATTATCTCCTTGTCTTTAGCATTTGGCATTTTAATTAAGATGTGTCATGATGTGGGCCTCTTTGGGTTCATCCTGTTTGTCACTGTGCACCTCTTGGTGATTCTTTTGCCAGGTGAGGGAAGTTTTCCATCATTGTTTCATCAAATAGTTTTTGAATTCCTTGCTCTCTCTGCTCCTCCTGGGGCCTATGATGTTCATATTGTTACACCTAATGATGTCCCACAGGCCCCTTAAACTATCCTCATTTTTTTCTTGTTGTTGTTGGATTCTTCTTTCTTTGTGATGTTTAGCTTGGGTGTTTTTTGCTACCTCATCTTCCAAATTGCCGATTCGATCCTCTGCTTCGTCTAATCTCCTGTCAATTCCCTCTAAGGTATTCTTCATTTCAGTTACAGTGTTTTTCATTTCTGACTGGTTCTTTTTTATGTTTTTTTTTAATCTCCATTTTTATGTTTCCTATCTCTTTGTAGTTGTTCTCACTGAGGTCATGGAGCATCCTTATAAGCAGTGTTTTGAACTCTGCATCTGGTAGATTGCTTGCTTCCATTGTGTTTAGTTCTTTTTCTGGAGCTTTGCTCTGTTCTTCCATTTGGGACATGTTTTACTGTCTTTACATTTGGGCTACCTCCCTGTGTTTGTTTCTGTGTATTAGGTAGGACTGTTCTGTCTCTGTCTTATTGGAGTGACCTTATGTAGTATATGACCAGTGGGTCCGAGTAACACCATCTCTCTGCTTACCTTAGCCAGGTGCTCTAGGTGTGTCTTTTGCCTGGGTTGTGTGTGCCCTCCTGCTGCATTGAGCCATGGTTGCTGTTTGCACATCACTGGGAGGGATTGACCCTCAGGCTGATTGGCTGAGACTGTAGTGGAAGAGTTTCTGGGCAGCGACTGACTGCCCCGACCTGCGGGACCTAGTTATTCGTGGGCTCGAAGAGGGTCCAGGCCTGAAAGAGAAACGGGCGAGAAAAAGGAGCGGAGGCAAGACAGTATTCTGATCAAGCCTCAAAAATTTTATTTCAGAGCGGGTATATTTATACAGAAAGAACAAAGGGAGGCAGGACTATAGGCAGGGGGGATACTAATTACAATGTCATTGGATCCTGGTTGTTGGGGTGAGGGGCTGTAAAAGTTTAGAGGACATGGAGTGTGAAATGGAAGAGTGTAAGGAAAGGGGAACTAGGGAGAAGGCAATGGGCAGTTGCAGATGGTGATAACCTTCCAGCACGAGGGCAGCTCTCTGTAACAATATATGATCAGCTAGTTCTCAGAACAAACAGGGCAAAAAGGCATGTTCTCATGCCGGGGGGCTGGGCGGTCAGGATGAAGGCCGTTCGGCTCCCAACATCTCCTCCCTTTCTGTATTAGAAAGGGTGGGCCTTAACCGAGTGAGGGAACATTGACCTGGTTCCTCCCGCGGGCTATGTGGGCCCGCCTAGTATTTGGCTCTTGGTATCTTTTGGGGAGGAGAGGCAGAGCCGTTTTGAAGTAGTAGTCTTTTGGATACCAACCTCTATGCAAGTCAGGCATACTCACAGGGAAATCTAGAGGAGGTCATACGGGACCTTCCCTTGCGATGCTTCGCTCCGCACTCAGCTCGGTACCCATACCCTTCTCCTCCTTTTATAGGAGGTGGTAGGCATGCCTCTAGTTATCATGCCGTCCCCGTAGGGAGGGAGCTAGGCTCAGTGTACATCCCCCTTTTTATAGACGTTGTCATAGACACTCTGCAAACACTTAATCCAGTTTAGTCATTCTTCTGACCTAAATCTCTAACACAAATGTACATTCTCCGCATTGTTTTAAAAGAAACCTATGATTACCACAGATGAAACCTCGCGGCTCAAAGGCTGTTTGCAGGTCGAGTGGCCCTTCTGATGGTTACTCTGTTCCAAATGTGGGCTAATTTAGCTGGCAGAACCTTTGAAGGTTGAAGGGATTGACGCTCTAGCTCCGTAGGCTTGGGCTTGTATCCTGAAATTCTTAAAATGGTTAAAGAGGTATTGAAAGCAGGGAGGACATAGGACGATTTGAGAAGGAAGCCTGACCCATGTTAGTGAAAACAGGTAAGAGAAGAGAAAGTGCCCACAGGTGCCAACTAGGCCAGGGCTAGGATCAGCCTTTCACCTAGCATCCAGTCGAGTGGGGCCACGGAGGCCAGACCTAAGCAAAGAATCAAAATAAGTATAGGAGGGTAGCAGTACATTCGGCCAGCCCAGACAGACACAAGACAGACAAGACAAACTACAGATAACACAAAACGCTAGCGCACCAGAAACCAGAACCAGAACAGGTACAGGGTCAGAGTCTGACGTCTCAGACCGACCGCACTAGGGAAGTATTGCTGCGTCCAGCCTTCCGCTAGTTATCCAAGGGCCCAATCAGACAGGGACAGAACTGAGCATCTAGACAGATGCTAACGCAGTCTTATTCACCGGTGAGGCTGCTTTAGGTGGCTCATGCCCAATTACAGTTAAAGTGAAACTTCTTTTCCTTCTGCCCTCCTGAGCAAGGCTGCTTGGCGTCTGGGGCTGAGAAACATCTCTCAGCGGCTGCCCCCTGGAAAAAGCAAGTCCTTACTCAAGGTGGCTGGGGATTGCGGGTTTCAGGAGATCCGGAACAGAAGTTAAAAAGAGAACAGAAGTTAATCTTTTACAAAGCTAGCAGAAACTGGTTATTACAAAGATAAATGTAGCCAGGGAATTTGCTAGTTTTAAACATGGCCTTGCAGATGTTCTCCTTATCTGTGTCCTGGAATGTTGTGCTCTTAGCATATGAGAGAGCTCTTTGTCTCAAGTTTTATAGCAGACACTAAGCAGTCAAAAGTTCTAGGAATTAGGCATTTTAGTCTCAATTAAAAATTGCTAAGATATAGACATCTTTTGTTTAGTTTTGGGACTTTTAATTAACTTTTACCTTCATTATATTTTAGTAGGCTGTCACATTTTCCATTGGTTTTTAGGCACAAATCAAATCTTGGATGTCCTATAAATTGGGGAAACTGAGATACCCCTGTTACTTGAGTAGAAAATACAATTAATTTAACAGCCTGGACTCTCTGTTAATGTACTTTATAAGGCAATTTACTATATATGGCCTAAATAGCAGTCCTAGAGAAGCTAATATTAAAGGTCTTTGTTTTACTAAGGCTAGACTATCTCGAATTATGTCAGAGTGGTTGGCATAAAAATAGCAGTCTTTACTTAAAGTTATACAATTAAAGTAAGATCTATGCTTTATGGACACATTAGTCCCATATGCATGAATTAACACTCAAGATTCTTAGCCCACCCCACAGACCCTGAAACTAAGCCGTTCAATAGGTAAAATTTGAGACTATGGTTGATGCAGCAAATGAATAATGAAACAAACAAAAACTTCATCTAAATATTTACATTTGAAATAATGTTCTCAACTATTCAATATACTGTTTTTCTAAGTATAATAAGTACAATTACCTATTTATAATTGGCTTTTAACAATATGGTACACTAGTAAACAACATTTTACAGCAATTATCTTATGTGAAATTACAAGTGAAAAACAAATTTCTCAATAACAGTGAGTTATTAAATTCCTTTATCTAATAGTTGTTACAAAATCTTTAAAAAGCCTAAACACACAAACCTTTGATTTCTTTGATAGTAGGCGGGTGCATTGTGCTCTTAAAATTTGTATGGGGGGGTCTGTAGGGGCGACTGGCGGGGCCCCTGTAATGTCTATTACGACTGAGGGAGACTTAAGAGGGAATTTTATCAGAGGAAAGAGAAACTACCGAGGCCGCTCGAGACAGGGGATGGAGACAAAAGCTGTTGTTTATCCAGGTCATCAGATGCTGCCTCTACAATGTCACGGATAAGCCCCCAATAAGAAAAGACGGTTGCAGGGACACTATTTGGGCCTTCCCGATTTAGTTTATCATTTAAGTCTCTACTGACCTTTTGCCATTTTTTCCTGTGTATTTCTGGCCCATTTACAATAAACCAAGGACAGACATTATCGACAAACATAAAGAATTTATCAGGTCTTTCTTTTTGACTTTAACCCCTCTTTCCCTGAGGGATGTCTTGAGGTCCTTAATAAAGAGCGCCTCCTTAGAGAGCCCGCTGCCCATTTTTATCTTGCAATGAGAAACTAATAGTTGGGGTTGGCAACGTTTGGATTTTTCCCTTTTTAAAGTTCTTGTTTAAAAGCAAGTACAAAGGAAGATACCTCCAAGAAATATTAGGATGCTAAATAGCAGAATGAATCTAAATTTCAAGGTCTCAGTCGGGGAGCTAACACAAAACAAAGACAGAACTAGAAGGAAGATGAATGCCACAGTCAGGAGGATGGTGAAAGGAGACCATCCGCGGCAATACATCCTAGGGTATGTTTCTTTACATTACTCAAACTCTTCTTTTTTTTTTTTTTTTTTTTTCCTAACTTCCCCAATTTTGGGGGTGTCTCTCCAAAGACCGAAAACTACCTTCCCCAGTTTTGGGGGTCCTGCAGGCGTAGGTCTCTCCAAAGACCGAAAACTACCTTCCCCAGTTTTGGGGGTCCTGCAGGCGTAAGTCTCTACAAAGACTGAAAATCTCCTTTACATTACTCAACTCCTTTTTCCCTAACTTCCCCAATTTGGGGGGGTCTCTCCAAAGACCGAAAAACGTCCCCGTTTCTTAGACGGGCGAAACTCACCGAGGACGTTCGACTTCCATGAGCGGTGAAAGCAGTCCTCACTTCTTTGGGTGCCTGGCCAGGCCTTCTTCAATTACGTCGTCCCGGGCTGAGGCCGCGGGACCTCCCGTCCGGCGAGGACCCGTGCTTCGAGCCCCACGTTGGGCGCCACTTGCCCCGACCCGCGGGACCTAGTTATTCGTGGGCTCGAAGAGGGTCCAGGCCTGAAAGAGAAACGGGCGAGAAAAAGGAGCGGAGGCAAGACAGTATTCTGATCAAGCCTCAAAAATTTTATTTCAGAGCGGGTATATTTATACAGAAAGAACAAAGGGAGGCAGGACTATAGGCAGGGGGGATACTAATTACAATGTCATTGGATCCTGGTTGTTGGGGTGAGGGGCTGTAAAAGTTTAGAGGACATGGAGTGTGAAATGGAAGAGTGTAAGGAAAGGGGAACTAGGGAGAAGGCAATGGGCAGTTGCAGATGGTGATAACCTTCCAGCACGAGGGCAGCTCTCTGTAACAATTTATGATCAGCTAGTTCTCAGAACAAACAGGGCAAAAAGGCATGTTCTCATGCCGGGGGGCTGGGCGGTCAGGATGAAGGCCGTTCGGCTCCCAACAACTGACCCTACAGAGCAGGATTTGTTTTAGAAGGGCTCTGCTGCCCGCAAAGTTTGCCCCTTGGGTGTGTTATTTGAGGAGGTGGTTGGGTAGTGCTCTGCTGTGATTTGAAGCCACCACTTTGGAAAACATTAGCTGGGGCTCAAAATGTTACAGATTGAGGTACCTTGTGACCCAGCATTCCACTCCTGGATACATACCCAAGAGAAATGAAAATATACCTCCACACAGAGACTTATGCACGAATGATGCTGCTGTGAACATGAAGTGAAAACAGTTTAATTGCCCATCACTTGCTAAGTGCATAAACAAACGGTGCTATATTTATATGGTGCAATATTACTGGGTCATGAAAAAGAAGGAAGGACTGATACATGTATGAGTAAACATGAAAAACATTGTGCTCAGATAAGAGCCAGAATCAAGGACCACCAATTGTATGTTTCTATTTGTATGAAATATCCACAATAGTCAAAAATGTGGAGGCATATTGGAGGTTGCCCAAAACTGGGGCCAGGAGAGACTGGGGATTGACTGCTGATAGGTACATCATTGCTTTTTTCTTTCTTTCTTTCTATCTTTCTTTCTTTCTTTCTTTCTTTCTTTCTTTCTTTCTTTCTTTCTTTCTTTGTTTCTTTCTCTCTCTCTCTCTCTCTCTCTCTCTCTCTCTCTCTCTCCTTCTTTCTTTCTTTTTTTTCCTTTCCTTCCTTCCTTCGTTCCTTCCTTCCTTCCTTCCTTTTTCCTTCTCTCTCTCTCTCTCTCTCTCTCTCTCTCTCTCTCTCTCTCTCTCTCTCTCTCTGTCTGATAAAACAATTCTGGAATTAATGTTGATGGTTACATACTCTTTTGAATATACAAAAATTCACCAAATTGTTCATTTTTAAATAGAGAATTTCATTGTGTGTAGATTATGTCTCAAGAAAGCTATTTTACAAAAGACACACATCAATGGGAAAAGTGTTCCCAGGAAAGAATGGGAAAGATGCACTTGAGTCACTTTAGAGAAATAGCTTCTTTTCTTTAGAATTCTCTTAAGTGGACTTTGCTTTTACCATACAGTAGATAAACAATAAAACAGCTACACTTCCTACATGGTTCCATTTCACAATGGCCTCGTTATTCCAAAAACATTTTTAAAGGATTTAAAATCATAGAGAAGCACATATGTAGTGTGCAAATGTACTTAAGTGACCCATATGACTTAGCTGAGACTTTCACACAGCATCCTTCTAGGTCCCATTGGAGAGAAGAGGCCAGTGGGCCTATGTGTAAAGGAGATATCAAGTTTCTAAGCCAGTAACCCCAGAACGAGGGCTAGAAACATTTCTCTGGAGCCAAGAACAACGGTGTACACTTCTCCAACTTCAATTCCACCCTCTATCTTGGGTCATTGAGTTCTGTAAGAGTTATGTGAGAGTGAGAATAGTGTCATGCAGATCATGGCCATGTGGCCCGGCTTCCAGAGATGCTAGGATTTTATATAAAGAAGTTTTGATTCAACAGCTCATCAGTGCTGGGCTGGAAATACAGCTCTCAGTGTAGGTTTCAGAGTATGCATTGTAATTTATACCACTGCTTTCTCTTCAGCACCTCACTCTTCCATGGGACCAGCTCACATCCCTACTCCCCTGCAAACTGCCTCCACCACACCCCCATTGTCCCTGGCTCAGGAAGCCACTTGCACTGGCAGATATACATCACTGTAAGATGGGATACAAAACTGTTTTGAAGAATCTGATGCTTTAAGTTGAGGACAGAGTGACTTCTCTAAAGTGGCTTTGCCAACAGCGAAGGACCACTTAGCTTTAGAGACAGAGTTCATGCTCCCATCCTGGGGTCTGTGAGAGCCTGTCAGCAGAACATGTGGGTCACAGACCTCCATTCTCTGATGTAGCACCACTTACCCATGGGGGGCTGTTCCAGGCCTGAGGGTCCCACCTTCATAATGCCCTGTATTTGTTTGCAGTTTCACTCAGCACGTGGTCACCATGTTTTCACCTGACGATAATGCTGATTGCCAATTGGGAGGTTTCGTCGTGGCCACAGTAGTCTGCATCCTCACCACCATGTCCATAGGCTTCGCAGTGTGGCGGATGTGGAACATGGACGACCTGGCGCACTACTTTCATGGTCTAGCCCATGTGGGAGTGTGGAAAGTGTGCATTTTCCACCTCAATGTTTTCTTCAACACAGTCACATCTTACCACCGTAATGCCAACTGGGATACCTACCTCCCGCTTGATATTCGTTTTTCTCAGCCCCTCCTACTGGCTTCCGGCATTCTAGAGCTCCTGGGAAAAGCTATGGTGGTGTGTGCATTAAGGAATGTATACGTGACAGATTTTCATACGTGTGCCACATACGACCTAATTGCCGTTTCAGAATTTATGAACGTAGTGGCCAGTATTTTTATCTCCATTGCTGCCATCTGGGATTACTGGGACATGATGAACGAAGAGGGTATATCCATCTCAACTTCTTTCTCAGTGGCCTTCAATCCAGATACACTGGAAGTAGGCATTGCCTTTCTTGTGGCCAATCTGGCCGGTGACTTTCCATTGTCATTTGAGATGTATTTTCTCTGTTTCGAGATCCCCCCCCCCAATGCAATAAAGTACATCCCAAAATTTGGGAAATATGAAATTCCACTTGTGTTGGTTTTGCATACCCAAGACTGCCCGGAGTCTCTGGGAAGTAGTATTAGGGTGCTCTATGAAATCTTTTCAAGGATTGAAGACCATGGCAAAGGTAGTTTGAGTTGAGAGTTGCCCAACCAGATTTCTTTTATCTTCTCTGTCCAAATATGTTCATTGATTGAATTAAGGAACTTTCATTTTTGAAAGGAGGATCTTGACCCCTGCCAGTTGGTCTCACTCGCTCTTTATTTTAACTATTACTTAATCAATATGATAAACCTAGTTGATGGAACTAAGAGTGTCTGAAAGTTTTACATTTGCTCATAAACTTCTAAAACAATCAACTGTGTTTTCTATAGCATGGTAACAATATCTTTCTATAATGTACAATTTTCCAAAATGTGCAAAAGTAGAGAGAATAGTGTAAGAAATCCTGCCTCCGACAACTATTACCAGACTGCACAGTTATCAAGATTCTGCCATATTAGCTTTATCTCCTCTTTCTTCCTTCCTTTCTAACCTATTTTTCTTTCTCCAATGGATTTTAAAGCAAACCCCAGACACCATGTCACTTCATCCCTGTATATTTGAATTTTACTCTCTTAACATAAATGGGCATTTCTTAAGGTATAATACATCATATCATACCTTTCCAAATTAACAATTATTCCTTCTCATCAAATACTTATAATTGTTAATTTCTTAATGTAATTCTACAGTTTTTTTGTTTTTCCTCCTGAGGTACTCACTGTATCTCTCGAGTCTTAATTTAAAGCACTGCCCTGCCACACACCTTTTGCCCTGTTTGTAAAAAATGATTTTGATTTGCTGAAGGAAGTGAGTGACTTGTGCTGTTCTTAAACTTGTTACCTCTTGAGGCTTGCTTAGATTCTAGATCAGCTGTTTGAGGAAGAGTATTTCAAAGGCGGTGCCATGTTCCGAAATGCATTATACAAGGTGGCATATGGTAATTGTCCTTTGATGATTCTAGAGTGAAGGAGAATGCCCTAGGCGATCATTGGTGTAAACCAATGTATTGTTTTAGAAATTGTTTTGCTATCTTGGTTGCCCTTTTTATCTTTTCAAAGTATGAACTCAACTCTTGAGTATGAATTCATGAGATTGTTTTTATGTTTTTATTTTGGAAAATTTCAGATGCAATTACTTCAGCATCAAGAGTTATCAATATCTGGATAATTATGTGTCATCTCTAACTTCACTGACTCTCACCAGTCCCAGCCTTGAATTAATTATGCAGCGACTCCCTGGAACGTATTATTTGATCCATGCATACGTCAACACACATTTCTAAAAGATAGGACGCCTTTTTAAAAACAAGAACATCATCACTGTTACACCCAAGAAAGTAAACATTAATTTCCTAATGTTATCGAATACCTAATCAATACTTAAACTTCCCTAATTGTCTCATTCATAAATATTCTTTGACAGTCATTTTGGGGTTTCTATGAAGTCAAAGTGTTTCGCTCGATTGATTTGTTTTTCTTTTTAAGATCAAATTGTCCCATCCTTGGCAATGGAGCCACAGGCTCACAAGCTCTCTGACATAATTCAATTGGTATTATTTCACACTAAAACACCTTTATTCAGGACAGTGTACTATTTACCTAAAAGAACACTTAATAAAATATATTCTATATAAATATTTTTTTAAATAACAAAACCATTGATAAAAAGACCTATCGTCAATACAATTAACTATGTTCATCAAATGTTCGATATTGAAGTAAAGCATATTTATTTCCACAAACTAATTAATTTGTATAGTGGTGGTTCTTAATCTCACAGAAATTCCTCCTAGAATAATTCCCATACACACCAAATTTTTCACAGGTTCACAACTCTCTTGAAACCTATTCATTGATCTCATTTTCCAAATAAGTGACGATTTCCAAAAATTGAATTCTTGTTTCACGGACATGTTAGAAACTCCTCTTTCTCATCATTGTCAGCTTAGGTCATTTCCTTAAAAATTAACTTTACCAGTCAAAAACCGACCTAGAATATTAATAAGTACAGATATAGCCTGCTTAAAAGCATTAGATTAAGCAGCATTGAATGATAGATCCTACACTTTAAGAAAATCATTTTTAATAAAATCAAATCATTACTAACGTCATTTTCCTTTCAAGAAAGATGACTAGAAGGCATATTACCGTTGGAAAGGGTAGGATTTTACTGCAGAAGCACCATCTCAGGAGCAAAGTCAATTTTAAACGCAGTAGTGATGAGCAGCCATCTTTGCTGTCTTGAGAGTGGGGAGACTTTAGCCCGTCCGTGGCCGGGAGTTTGATTTTGTGCTTGCCTTTTGAGCTTCTTCTACCTCGGAGAGCTTATCATTTGGCTGAAGTCCATGGATGGGACAAAGAAGAACGTGATAGTGTTTTCACCTCAATTCCAGCTTCAACATTTTTTTAGAATGTATGAAATTAACTCTAACTCTTTTATCAGAGCCTGTAGTTCTTTTATGACTCATGCTTGTTCATGTGATGCTGGAATACATTTCCCAGGAGCATAGATGCTTGAGTATCATTTTCCAAACTTGTATTGTTTGAAAATAAACCCTCTTTTATTTGTATTCAGCTTTTTAAAAAGAGTTTTCCAGCGATGCTTTGCTACATTCTGTATCTCGTAAGTTTTTTTTTTTTTCATAGATTTCCATTCCTCTGAGATTTATATCCTACATCATCAAGGTTTTCCCCACTGAAAATCCACATCGTAACTGCGTGTTCGGCATACATTGCTACTAGCCATATTCCTCCTGGAATCCAGAGTTGCACCACTCAGTGAAACTCTTCACTTGCTGATGAATTCTCTGGCCATCCCCATTAAGCGAGAGATGCTTCCGGTGAGTCAAAGTTGGTCAGGATTCTCATGGTCTTCACAGAGGGAGTGCTGGTGGTTCCCATTAGACTTTATGTTTTGTTATTCCAAACACTTAATTTCAATGCAATTTTAGGACAGGGTTCCATAGTCCAGTGGTTATCACATCTGCTTTACACACAAAAGGTCCTGGGATCAAAGCCTAGTGGGGCCACAGAGCATGTTCTGTGACCATGTCACCCTTAACAAGCCCAACATCTGATCTTGGAAGCTAAGCAGGGTTGGGCCTGGTTAGTACTTGAATGGGAGACCAGCTAAGAAGAGCAGGTGGTCTAGGGAAAATAATAATAATAAATATGTGCTATTTATTTTGAATTACTGTTTTATTTTTTTTTCTAAACTATTATTTTACTTTAAATGTGTATATCAAATTTACTGTTAGATAATTAATATGCATATTAATTTTTATTAGCTCGATAATAATCGTTTTATTGAAGTGTCATTCACATACCATAATGTTCAAACTCTATCTTGTACCAGTAAGTGGTTTTTAGTACATCCACATAGTTGTGCAGCTATCACCACTATCTAATTAGAGAACATGTCATCACCCGCAAAAGAAAAACCATTAGCAGTCCCCATTAGTCTCTAAGGCTTTCTTTTTTTTTCTCTCAACAAGATATCCTAGTTATGTCCTGTATATTTCAGGGCCTAGTCATTCAATCAGCCATGTCACTCTTGCAGTGAGCCCTAGACAGATGGTATTTAGAAAGCACATTTGGGTCTCATTCTACTGGATTGCCATTATATCTAGGTATTTTAGTGGACCGAAGTAAGATATATGAATTTTTAAGAAGAAAAAAATTAATGTGTTCCAAAATTATGTTCGAACTTACTTAGACAATTTTTATTAGGCTGCAATTTGATGCCGCATTTCTTTCTTTCACACTGAAGACCCAACATTAGCCTACTTATTTGCTTATTCTATGATAGATAATATTAAAATTATATATATATATATATATATATATATATATATATATATATATATATATATATATATAATTATTATTATATATTACTAGTATCGTTATTAGCTAAAATGCTACTGAATACAGTGAAGATTTAAGCCCTGTTTGTCTTTAAAATATATTGCACTAAGGATATGGAGTCAAAATACTACATTCTAAATGATTTTGATGGAATAATGGCAATACAATCAACCATTAATGATGGTTGCATACTTCTATCACCAACTTGAAAAGCTTATTCATTTCACCTTGTTTTCTATTTTTAAGGAAATTATTTACGGAATTTCAAAGTCAAAGTTCTTGAATGAGTTTTATTCAGAGAATGTCTGAATACATTTCTATTCTAATCTCGATTCGATTCTCGCTTATCGCAGGTAACTTTAATTTTGGTTTTGTCTCCACTTGTTTTCTTTTGCAAACGTAAGGCTTGTGTGTTCATACTTATTCCATCTCTTTCAGAATGCAATCATAGTGTGTGTGTGTGTGTGTGTGTGTGTGTGTGTGTGTGTGTGTGTGTGTGTGTAATTTGGCACCCTGCTTTCTTGACTTGACAAATTCCTGCAGATCACTCTATATCAGTGTGTAGAAATCTTTCTACTTTTTTTGTCTCCATACTATTTCATCATATGGATGTACCCTAGTTTATTCAGACAGCTTGGTATGTACATATGTATGTATGGTATTCCATGGTGCTACATCGTTTTATATTTTGCCAGTATCTTCAGGCTAGATTACTAGGACATTGTCATTTAAAAATATGTGTTGCTGCTACTTCTATAGGGATGATCATTTTGCATCGCCTTGAGCAAGCTATGAGAATGTCTGCTTCAGTGCTTTGTTAGGAAAAAATACACTGTAAAACTTTTGAATTTTTCTTCAAGATATAGGTCAGAGATTGTATCTCGGTGTCATTTTAATATATATTTCCCTTCTTAGTGAGTTGAGCATTTTTTCAAATGTTTCAAGGCTATTTTTTTTTTTTTTTACTTTATTATAGGTTATCTACTGCCAAGTAATCAGTTGCTATAAGTTTAGCAGCTTCAACAACAGGCATTTATTTGTTATCTCACAGCTGCTGTGGATCAGTAGTTTGGGCACAGCTTAGCTGGATCTTTTACTTCAGCAGTCCCCAACCATTATGACACCTGGGACTGGTTCTCCCATGAGGACCTAATGCCTAATGAACTAAGGAGGAGCCGAGGGAGTGATGTCAGCATGGGGAGCAGCTGCAAATAAGACGAAACTTAGCTCTCTTGGCTTTTTACCTGATAGGCCACTATCAGGTACCGATCCAAGGCCTAGGTAGCGCAGACGTCTGCTCTATGTCACCGTCTCTTTTAAAGCCCCAGTCTAAATGTCAGCTGGGCCTGTGGTCTCATCTGAAGGCTCAGGAGGAAGGATCCAGATCATAGTGTGCTTACGTTGTCACTGGCAGGATTCATTTCTTGAGTTCCTCACAAGCTGTTTGTCAGAGTATTCAGTATCTGGGCAGATGGACCTCTCCATCGAGCGTCATGGAAGATGGCAGCTGGCTCCATCAGAGCAAGTAAGTGAGAGAGTCAGAGGGTGCCAGCAAGATGGCAGCCATAGGTTTACATAACCTAATCACAGAAGTCACGTTGCATAACTTTTGCCGTTTTCTATTTATCAGAGGCATGCCATTAGGTCTCGCCTGTGCTCAATGGAAGAAGAGCGAGGGCATGAAAGTGAGAAAAATGGGACTCATCTGGGCCCATTTCACAACATGCCTATCGCAGTTTCCTATTTTCAGCCCATTCTTCTAGTGATTCACTGGTGTTCTTTATTTTTAGGAGTTCTTAATAGAGCATGAAGAGTTGCCCTTTGTCTAGTGTCTTTCAGTTATAAACACCTTTTTTAATTTGTCCTTTTTTATTAAACTTTGCTTATTATATATTTGGTTATGCAAAGATTTTTATGAAGTGTTATCTTTTCAGATTTATCAATCTCTTATTGCTTCTGGGTTCTGAGTCAAAATTTAGGTATCTTTTCTCCACTCCCGTATTATAAAAGCATTTGTTCATTTTTTCCCTAGTGCTTGAATGGTTTTTTTTTTATCTGCTATTCATTTGGAATTTATTCTGATATTCAATGTAATATATTTGGACAAATCTACCTTCCTGATAGATTCTTCTTTGTACCTGTTCTACTTAATTAACAAAAGACCTTTTCTCCCAGTTTCACATACCGTTTTTTTCATATGCTTAATTTGCATTAATATTGGGTCTATTTCTGGCGTCCTATTTGATTCTTTTAGTGCATTTATGTACTAATGTGCCAGTACAATCCTTTTAAAGATCTTATATTCTGATTTTAGAATACTATGTGATTTGCTATGCTTATTCCTTTTCCTCCCTGAGTACTTTCTCAGTTGTTTCTACTTATTTTTCCATTTGAATTTTCTAATCAACTTCTCTTACACCAGAATGGAAAAGAATGCTTTAATTTCTGTGAGAATCATGCTCTTTATAAGTTAACTTAGGGATAACTGACATATGTATAACATTGAGTCTTCTTCAGCAATGATAGGATATGTCTTTCCCTTTGTTCAAGTCCACTTTTGCTTTTTGAAGGTTTAAGGTAGTTTTCTGTGCAATGGGTTGTTTGCGAAATGGGTCAGTTATGAGCAGAGATACTGTACCCACATCCACTTGCACACTAATGCCAAGTTTCATTTCTCATGTGTAGATGTCTTAGCATACTATTGCTGGGGTGGATGGTAGGTCTACCTTGTTTTCAGGCCTTCAGCTCACATTTGCTTTTCTCATTCAGCATGTATAGCCGTGTGTGGTTGGTGGCAGTGGTGATCAATATTTCTACTCT
Organism: Cynopterus sphinx; assembly: GCA_030015415.1. Lineage (NCBI taxonomy): Eukaryota > Metazoa > Chordata > Mammalia > Chiroptera > Pteropodidae > Cynopterus > Cynopterus sphinx. The sequence goes on from JAKZJJ010000144.1 coordinate 92,659, forward strand.
TCTGATGATCGTTGAAACAGCAGTTAGGATAATTTTCAGAAAGTTTGCAGTAGGAGCATAGGTCTTATTCATAAAATTTAGGTAACTGCGCCAAGAACTCTACCCAAAAGACAGGCCCTTCTGAACTGTTGAATGATTTTTTCTCCCAAACCTCATGAGTGTTCCAACTAGCTACCAGGGTAACTGGTAGGTAAGCCCCCAGGATGCCCTCAATGGATTACACTTGAAAATCATGTATAAGGCCAACTCAAGAGAGAGCCAACAACTTCAGCTCATTCGCACAACAATAAATTCTTTCAGTGCCACCGAAATCTTTCAACCAAGGATCTTAGGGCTATAGCACAGGCAAGACACACACCTTCTGCTCGTGATGCTTGATCACTCACAACTCTTCAGATGTTGAAAGGGCCTCAATCAAAATGAAATAAATGACTGAATAATTCCATCATGAATTGGTTAAAAATTAGACATAATTTGATCTCACAGCCACACACTGAGGGTTGATTGAGTTCACAAGAGAGAAATCAAAGTGTAAATATGGACGGTCCTTCTCAAAGGATATTTGAGTCTGTGAGAGCACAGTGTTTGAAAACATTTCCCCCACTAATGTAAGTCTATCAGCTATTTAAATATGTGTGCTGAAAACATTGCCTATGGACCCACTTTGGCCGGGTCCTTTGCTAGAATTTAACTAGCCATGTTACCTGTTTGTTTAGATTTGGTTTATTGGCCACAGACTCTTACTCTCTAGTGGAGATCTTGTAAAATAGTAATAGCATTATTTCGTAAATGTCCTTTCCCTGTTGACCTTTATTTGCATAATGTCCACAGCTCTCAAACATTGGGAACTTGAAGGTATGAAACCCTTTTGCATTTAAAGATTTCTTGGCTTCCATACCACGTGTTTGGAAGGAGTTGGATGGCTTCTGGGCACCCGTCAGCACTTCATGGCCGGCCTGGGACTCAGTCGATCATATTCTCCATGCCACTGCACCAATGGCTTGTAAAACGGCCTTTAGGGAAACATCACTTACCTTCCAAAAAAATATTTTCTATAGTAAGTGTGACAAACGCCAACCTTATCCCAGAGGGGAGCTGCAGACCAAGCAGAGGACAGCACATCTGCAGCCTGATAGTCATAGAGCGAAGTTACTAAACTGGCTTTGGCTGTGGAAAGTGGTCCTTTTATCCCCTTTCACCTTCAGTCTCAAGAGAGAGCAAGATGGTAAAGAATTTCAACACAGAAGGTAGGGGGATCACCATGGCAGGGTGTGCTTTGGGGGATCAGGGTGAACGGAGAAAAGGAAAAAGAATTTCAAGATCTTCTGAAGGATTCCTTGGAAACATTCTTTCAGGGACTTGCTTTATGTTTTTCAGAAAGAAGACCAGATAATGTATCCTGTTCATTTCCTGTTGGTAGAGCACACACTGAGGATGCTGTAAAGGCTGGTGGAATTTTTTAAATTTTTTCTCTATCACAGAGATCCTTCTAAGGTAGTCAGGGACAGAGGGTTGGCATGTGGCATTTGGCCTGGAGGTGAAAATTGAGAAGTCCCAAGACATTTATTGTGGAGACCAGGAAGAAAGGTGTCACTGGGGACAGCACTCCCAGACAGATAAAGAGCAGCACGGCCCATGTTCATGCCATCTCCACCCATCACCTCAGTCCCAGCTTGGACTCTGAGGAAGAGCCAGGAAGTGACAGCTGTCATAATGGCCAATGAGTAGGGTGTTTCATGGTTCATGACGCGTTTTCACCTTCCTCTTTCTGGCTGACCATTGGCATCTCTTAGGAATGTACTGTGTTGTTTTGAGCACCAGGAAGCACACAGTCCTGTAACACAGAGGGAGCACAGGGCAGATAGCCTCCTCTTCCTCACAAGTGATTGAAATATAGAGAGTTTATGTAGCTGGTCCATTGACAGAGGTGGAGGTGAGATGAAACCCCACAACTTCTGAACACAGTCCTCTGTTATTATAGTCAAAGAAAGTAATATTATCTGTGGAGAGCTGTTTTTCTGCCCCAAAAGCTTATTGTTTATTTGACGGAGGTGTCTTGTTCGACATGTCATACGCCACCAAAATGTCCTCTTCCTATTCTCCTCAGGATATTTACTCCTCCTCTAGGAGTCAGGTCAAGACTTTAGGAGTCTAGAAGATTTCATCCATTTTCCTTTCCTCGAGTTCTCTTGTTTCCTCTTCGAACAGGGAAGCTCCCTCAACAGAGAAAATCAGGAGAGCAACAAAATTGTAGTTTCTCAAGAAATATTGAAAGTCCACTTAGATTCCTAACTGGCTGCACTTCCCTGAGAAATTTCATTGTATGAAGCACTAATTTCCTTTTGCTGCTTGGGCAAGAACATCAAATTACAGGGAAAACTTGTGCTTTATTTTTGAATGTCGATAAATTTTACCTTATTGTATCCCCTAATGGACACATGCCAAATGTTCACTAACAGAAGAATGAATACACAAACCGGAGATGTCCACAAATGAAACGTGATACAATAATAAAAATGAACAAAGTGATGATACATTTAACAAGACAGATGAGATTTTTCTGGTTAAGATGGAAAAGCAGTTATATGTTATGCTCGCCTCATCCCTGGATCACCTCAAAAGAACAAGTCAACTATCGAATGACCATCACTGGGAGTTGCCTGAATTCCAGGTGAACAGAAGTCTTCTGACTGGGGTCACACAGAAGAGGCCACCTCAAGATACGTAGGAGGGACGGAGACCTGGAACAGGGTGGCCAACACCCCTTTGTGGTGATTAGAAATCAGAAGGGACATCTCAGCTGTGGTGGTCACCCTGGAGGAGCCTGGTGTCCCAAGCCCACACTGGACTCACCAGACCAAGGTTCAATTGCCATTAAGAGAAGTCCCCACACTTCTGTCTGTGAAAACCAGTAGAGAATGTGACTGAGTGAGATAGATGGCCTCCTAAGGGGCCATGCACACATAGACTTACTGCTAATGGACTCACTCACTGTGAGTTCCAGTGCTGAGGCAGCTGTTCAAAAGTGCCAGGGCCAAACAGGAGGAAATGAGTTGTCGGTCTTCTGAGCGAGGGCTGGAGGGGTGGCTTTCTCCCAGACAGAAGTGCGGGTAGAAGCCTTTGTTCCTTTGTTGAGCCCAGCATGCAGACCCAGGGAGCTGCTATATCTGAGTCTCTGTCAAGATAATTAACACAGGTCACCCCTCTCTGGGGAGTCCCTCGGACCCGCCCCCTTAATCAACATGCAGGTGCACACAAGCTGCTTCCAGTGGCTTCTCCATACAATCAGCCTGTCTTGGCTCATGCTGTGGACCATCCTGATATCTCTCAAAGCTTTGCACACCCCAAACAAACAGCATCTGGCCTCAGCGAGCTCCATACATCTTGCCAAGCAGCCCCAAGTTCTGCATTAGTGGCAACCAACTTTGGCTTGAGTCTTGGCCTCTTGAGGCACCTCCAATTTCAGCATGGATAACAGCCATCTGCGGATTGCTTAGTGTCTCATTTCACATGGCCGAAGCTGCTGCTAAACTTGGCCTGAAGTGGGGACCCTCCCAGAACACCCGAGGGCCTTTACCTTTAGTTTCGGAGTTAGGAGAAAGCATCAGAATCATTCTGCTAACTCTAGAGATGACACACCAAAGAGTAGACTGAGAAGGCACCAAAACCCTGCTGAAGACCATCCTGCTCTGTAGGGTCAGCGCCTGCACAAGCATCTCCTTCATTGCCGATCATCTTGAGGATCAATCTTTCCCACTGATGACCAAACAACAACCAAGGCTCAAATACAACAGGTGGGCAAATAATATCTATCCAACAGGCACACCTGGAAAATCCAGTTCAAGAGACCATGGTGATGGCAACATTAGGATCCAAGGGACACACACTACATATGGCGACTCTACTGAGGCTGGGAGACAAAGAAGCCCTACGTAATACATAGAAACAAAGAGGAGGAGGCAGACAAAATGAGGAGATAGAGAAACATGTTCCAAAATAAAAGACAGAACAAAGCTCTAGAAGAAAAACTAAACACAATGGAGGCAAGGAATCTGCCAGATGCAGAATTCAAAACACTGCTTATAAGGCTTCGCCATAATTTCAGTGTGAACAATGACAAAGAGATAAGAAACGTAAAAATGGAGATGCAAAACATAAGGAAGAACCAGTCAGAAATGAAGAGTACTATAACTAAAATGAAGAATATCTTACAGGGAATTGACAGTGGATTAGATGAAGTAGAGGACTGAATCTGCAATTTCGAAGATGAGGTATGATAAAACATCCAAGCAGAAGAGCAATAAAAAAAAAAAAAAGAATTCTCCCAAAATAAGGATGGGTTAAGGGTCCTCCAGGACAAAAACAGGCATAACGACATCACATCATAGGAACCAGATGAGGAAAGACAGCAGGGAACTCAAAATCTATTTGATGAAATAATGATTGAAAACCTCCCTAACTAGGAAAAAAAATCACCAGAAGTGCACACTGACTAACAAGATGAATCCAAAGAGGCCCACACCATAACACATCCTAATTAAAATGCCAAAGGTTAAACACAAGGAGAGAATCTTAAGATCAACAGGAGAAAAGCAGTTAGGTGCCTATAAAGGAGCTCAAATAAGACAGCTAATTTTTGAACAGAAGCTTTGCAGGACAGAGGGATGGGCACAAAACAGTCAAAGTAATGAAAACCAAGGAACTCCAACCAAGATTACTTAGGAAAGATAAAAATTTTCCCAGAGAAACACACTCAAATGCTAAAGTTGTTCATCAGCACTGAACCGGTATTACAAAAAATAGAAAAAAAAAAGAATATTAAAGGGACTCTTTTTTAAGAAAAAATTACTTTAATGTAAATGGATTAAATCCTCCAATCACACAATATAAAGTGGCTGAATGGATAAGAAAACAAGACCCTTTTACACATGCTGCCTACAAAAGACTCACTTTAGGTCAAAAGAAACACATAGACTGAAAGTAAATGGGAAGGGATGGAAAGAGCCATTTCCTGACCATCGAACCGAACAAAAATCTGGACGACCAGGAAAATTGACTTTAAAGCAGAGGCTATACCAAATGTCAAAGAAAGACCCAGTAATTCCATTTTGGGAAATAAACTCAAGAAACCCAAAACACCACTTTGAAGAAAAATGTGCATCCTTATGTTCATTGCGGCATGATTTACAATAGCCAAGATGTGGAGGCAACCTGAGTATACATCAGTGGATGAATGGATAAAGAAGAGGTGGAACATATATGCAATGGAATGTTACTTGGCCATAAAAGGAATGAAGTCTAGCCATCTGCAATGACCTGGGTGGACATAGAGGGTATCGTGTTTGTGGAGTGAGTCAGAGAATGACAAGTGCCATATGATTTCACTTATGTGGAATCTAAGAGACAAAATAGACAAACTCAAAAACACAGAGAACATTTTAATGGTTGTCAGTTGGGAGGTGTTTGCACCGGGTCACTGGATGAAATAGGGGGAGGAATGGAGTCCAGTTGGTTGTCACAAAATAGTCACAGCGATGTAAGTACAGCATAAGAAATGTAGTCAGCAATACTGTAAAAACTATGTGTGGTGTCAGATGGGTATTAGACTTATTGGGGTGATCACTTCCTAAGTTATGTAAATGTCTAATCACTATATTGTATACCTGAAGCTAGTATAACATTATATATCAACTGTAATAAAAAAGGCAAAAAATTACTAAACACAGTTGACTCTGAAAACCTTTATTCTGATGAAAAGAAACGAAAAGATCACGTTTTTGGTGAGGGGTCAGGAACTCGTGGCGATTGACTAGCAAGAGGCTTGAAAGAAGTTTTTGGGAGACAGGACAATTCTGTTTCTTGATCTGAGTAGAGGTCACAGGGAAACCTTTGTAAAAATTCCTCGAGCTGCACACTTGAGTAGATTTTACTGTTAAAATTATACCCCAACTAATTGCTAAAATCAAAGGAAGTAAAAAATAAAAATGTAATGACAAGTCTCTCCTGCTTTCTCTCTATTTACCATTTCCCTTTTGCCTTTTTCCCCTCTCCCTGCCCACTTCTCTTCCTGCTTCAGGCTTCTTCTGTGTGTTTCTAGAAGGAAGTCTTACCCTAAAATTGTATAAATTACAGCTGTCAGCATACTTAGGTGACAACCATATTTAACATAGCATAGTGCAGGAGGATGTAATTGACCTTTGCAACTGAAACACAACAAAGCCACACATGAGGGCCCATGTCAATATTTACCCATGGCTCCTTGTCCAAGGACACTGAAGGAGGGCACATTCCTCACGGTTCTGTCCTTGGCTCCCATCAGAACATGCCTTCCTGACAGTGGCTTTAGCCCTTCTTACTACAGTGTTCCTACTTAAGACTCTCACGAATTACAGTGATTCTTTGGTCTCGGACCTCAAAAGAAATTTCTCTTCTCAAAAGACTTGTCAAGGCGTCAAGGGATATTCTACCCTCTAGCCTGTGGCCCTTTAAGGCATCTCTGCTCACAGGCCTGCTACTCAAAAGTCCAACTGGCCAGCCCTGTTAGTCATGGAAACATGAGGATGTTTTTATCTATATGTTCCCGTTACAACCTGACAGTTACTGGCATTTCTACCTCTGAGGAATACTCTTCTTGACTTTTTGTATTTGTGGGGAACTCCTGTGGTATATTGTTTTGGCCTGGTTAAGGAGAGCCATGAGATTTCTCAGGACTCACCTTACTCATTGATAATTCATCTCTGTGAAGAAGTGAAATGTCATCAGATGTTCCTACAAAAGAGGTAAGCCCAGGCCACATTCATTTTGACATAAACTAGCATTATTAGATTTTCAGCCTCGTCTACTAGCCTCTGTGCTATTGGATTTTTTAACCAAGGACATCTGAATGTGGATTATAACTTACAACATTTGGTGATGCCATGTCCACCATCACATCTCTCTTTACATGAAACAGTGGCATGACTGAGTGTGGGAGTCAAAAAGCAAATGGCTAATGTGTGACGCGTCGCCAAACCACAGGGTGCTGATGGTGGTAATGGTGTCACCAAACTACAAGGTCTCCTTGCTTCAATAAATTGAACACATCCTTGCTCTTTATGAAGTATCTGCTGTGTTTGTGCCACTCACCAATGGTTTAAAATATACATAACGTAAATTTACTATTTTAACTATTGTTAAGTTCTGCAGAGTTTAGTAGCAATAAAAAAGTTCACATGATCATGCTACCATCACCACCGTCCATCTTCAGAACATTCTGATCTTCGCAAACTGAAACTTTGTCCCCACTGAACCCTAGCACCCCATTCTCCTCGCCAGCACTTGTCTCTATTATTTGGACTCATCTACAGTCCTCAAATAAGTGGAATCATCCAATATTGTCCTTTTGTGTCTACTTTCACCCACTGTAATGTCTTTAAGGTTCATCTGTGCTGGGGTATGTGTCAGAATTTTCTTCCTTGTAAAAACTGAAAAGTATTCTGTTGAGTGGAGAGAGTCAAATGAGTCTCTCCATCCATCAATGAACAGGCTGTTGCATTGTTTCCAGTTGTCCTCCTCCTCCTCCTCTTCCTACTCCTCCTTCTCCTCCTCCTGCTCCTTCTCCTTCTGCACCTTCATCTTACTCTTCTTTCCCTTCTTCTTGTTCTCCTTCTCCTTTTCCTTCTCCTTCTCCGTTTTCTTCTCATTATTTTCTCTCTAATTTTTTTTCTTCACCTCTTTTCTTTCTTCTTTCTGCTTCTTGATAATAGAAACAGTGGACTTCACGAGGTTTGAATTCCCAAGAATGGTTTTGAGAATGGAAGTTCTTGCAGATTGGAAGGGGTTTGCTTCTGAGATTCCGGGGACAAGTAGTGAGACCGCATGGTTAGAGTAGGTTTGAGTACGGAAGCAGAGGATTTCCAAGAATTCGCAGTCGCGAGTTCCTGGGACGTGCTTCCAACACTTGGCAGTTGTCCACACCCACGGGCCTAGGTGGGAGGGTTGCTATAAACCGGAAACTCGAACACGAATGGATCCACATGCAGTCGGAAAGAGCTGGCTCCAATTGTGCCACTGTGGCTTATGAGTTCTGAGTCCTGTGTCCAAATGGCACCTGGGTAGCGCCCAAAGTGTGTGATGAGCTCTTTGGGCTGTGGCGGAGTGTGCTGGGACCCGTGGCAGCCTACAGGGAGGAATCGGTCAGCGGCCCCTGCTCTCATGGCGGTGATGGAGGCCCTGCACCGGGTGCCGGTTGGCCCAGGGTCCGGCCTGACTCCTGGGAGCGGGGATGCGGTGTCGCAGGAGCCGAGATGTCGGAGCACGGGGGCGACCGGGTAGGGCGACGGGGAGTCAGAGGCGAGCAGCGCCGGTGCGGACGGCAGTCGGGGCCGTGGGCCTGCAAGGGAGGTGGCACGTAGACAAGTGCGAGCACGGGGCGTGAGCCAAGCAGTGAGGGACGCGCCGTGTGGGCTTGGCTTGGCTATGGATTCGGCGAGAGGCGCGAGGATGCGTGCAGCACGGAGTGCGCAGGCCGGGGAGTGTGTGACGTGGCTGTCGGGGTCGTGTGTGAGTCGATCCCGTGACGGAAAATGGCCTCCGCAGCTCTATGTGCGTCACCATGGAGACCAGCTTGGTGGGACCCCTTTATTCGGTCAACCGTGAGCTGACGCCGGGCTTCTCACTGCGGATCTGGTTCCCAGCAGACAGTGGGAGACGCCTGGAGACACTCGGGCTCTGTCCGAAGCCAGGGTGTGGTAGCCTCGTGAGGCTCAGAGGACGCGGACGCCTTTAAACATCCCGCGCCGCGTTGGACAGCCCGGCCAAGAGCGTCGGCCGAGCCCGAGGGTCCCCAGCATGAGGTCGAGCGGCCCGGGATAAAGGAGTCGTTTCTTGCCGAGCCCCTGTGTGCCCGCCCCAGGAACAGGAGCAGGTCAGCGTGAGGACCACACGGTACCTGTCGTCTGGTGTCGGGGGCAGCCACTTGAGGCGAGCCGGTGGGTTCTTCTTGGCGCTGGGCATCCCGGGGAGATCGGGCTGTGGAAGGTGCCAAGAGAGGGTCCCCGCTGGTTTACCGGGCACACGGGTTCTCCGGGGAGAGAGCGTGTGAAGCCCCTTGAGAAACGGAGGAAGCGTTAGTCGGAGAAGTGGCGAGGGCAGCCCAGCCTGGGCCAGAGTTCTCTGCCCGAAAGTAGGAAGTAGCTCCGGCCATGGCCCCGCCCTTTCTCCTTTTTGGCCCAGCTCCAGGCCTCTTTAGGCCACACCCTCCCGCTGCCCGGATATTCGGTCCGCTGTATGATATTTCTTTGTGGACAGGATCGCCTTGTGGACCATGAAAAAAAAATGGGAGCAATTTTTTGGCCTAGGGAATGGTCAGAAAGACCTGGCCGGCAGAAACAAACAGGACAGATCACAACAAAACACAACAAGACCACCGCCCCCCAAACCAAAGCCAAACAAACCCCACCCTACCGTACACCAACGATGAGAAACATAGGTCAAGACTCACAAAAATATCATGAAACTGTATCTTGGAAACAGGCATAAGAAAGGTGTCCTTTTTCCAGTTCAGATAGAGGTGAACATCAAGATTTAAATCAAAAATCAAGCGGTGAAAATCCCCACAGAAAATGAACAGGTCCAGACAAGGGTCTGAAGAAACTGAAATTGCCAACAGAGAGGGAAAAGATGCTGAACCTTACTGACAACCAGAGAAATGCACACCGAAAGGGTCACGTTCTACCTGACAAGTTGCCCAGAATGAAAAGATAGTGATCCATGACATGCGCTAGTGTGCGGGACGATATACTGGGTGGGATACGTGTCTCGTGCATCACTTTAAGAACATGAAGCGGTATAACTTTATGAATGGCAAGTCGACAATAGGGATTAGATACATGAAACACGCAGCCACGGAGCAGTCCCCTTTGGGGATTTGCACGGTAAAAATAGTCATCGAATTTCACCAAGATTCAGACTCAGATAAAGATATTTGGATATATTTTACATAGTATAGAAAGGGTGAGCATTGCACGATTTTTTCTTTTTCTTCATGGCCAAAGAAAAAAGATAGAAAGAAAAAGAAGAGAAGAGAAAATGAAAAGCAACATAAGAGCGAAAGCTTACAACAAACCAAGTATCCGAACAGGGTCAAATTACAAACATTATCAACTCACTAAATAATTAATTAATTGGTTCATTCATTTCATTACTTACTGACTGACCTGTTTATGTACTTTTTATTCATTCACTCATTCGTTGGTTGGTTCATTTATTTATTTATTCACTCATTTGTTTATTTATTCATTTTTCGGAAATGAAATCAATAAATGAGAGCCAAAAACTTTAGCAAACCAAGTATCCGAAAAAGGTCCAATTAGAAATATTATCAACTCACTAAATAATTAATTAATTCGTTCATTCATTTCCTTGTTTACTGATTGAACTCTTTATTTACTTTTTATTTATTCATTCATCCGTTCGTCCATTTATTTATTTATTTATTTATTTATATATTTATTCATTTGTTTCTAGAAAATGAAATCCAAAAATGAGAGCCAAAACCTGTAGCAAACCAACTATCTGAACAGGGTCTAATTACAGATATTATCAACTCACTAAATAAGTAATTAATTGGTTCATTCATTTCCTTACTTACTGATTGACCTCTTAATGTACTTTTTATTCATTCAGTCATTCGCTCGTTCATTTATTTCTTTATTTCTTTATTTCTTCTTTCTTAGTTTATTTATTTATCTCTTGGAAATGAAATGAAAAATGAGAGCGAAAACGTGTAGCAAACCAAATATCCGAACACAGTCAAATTACAAATATTATCAACTCACTAAATAATTAATTAATTTGTTCATTCACTTTCATGCTTACCGATTGACCAGCTTCTTTCCTTTTTATTCATTCATTCATCCGTGTGTTTGTTTATTTATTTATTTATTTATTTATTTATTCATTTCTAGGAAATGAAATTTAAAATTGAGAGCCAAAACCTGTAGCAAAGAAAGTATCCGAACAGGGTCTAACCACAAATATTATCAACTTACTAAATAATTAATTAATTGGTTCATTCATTTCCATACTTACTGATCACCTGGTTCTTTACTCTGTAATTATTCATTCATATGTTCCCTCATTTATTTATTTATTTATTTATTTATTTATTTATTCTTTCTTTGTTTACTTATTTATTTCTTGGAAATGAATCAAAAATGAGAGCGAAAACGTGTAGCAAACCAAATATACAAACACGGTCAAATTACAAATATTATCAACTCACTAAATAATTAATTAATTTCTTCATTCAATTTTATACTTACCGATTGACAAGCTTCTTTCTTTTCTATTCATTCAATCATCCGTGTTTTCATTTATTTATTTATTTATTTATTTATTTATTCCTTTCCAGGAAATGAATTTCAAAAATGAGAGCCAAAAGTTGTGGCAAACCAAGTATCCGAAAAGGGTCCAATTACACATATTAGCAACTCACTAAATAATTAATTAATTTGTTCATTTATTTCCTTGATTACTGATTGACCTGTTTATTTACTTTTTATTCATTCATTCATCCGTTCGTTTGTTTATTTATTTATTTATTTATTTATTTATTTATTCATTCATTCATTTCTGGGAATTGAAATCCAAAACTGAGAGCCAAAACTTGTAGCAAAACAAGTATCTGAAGAGGGTCCAATTACAAATATTATCAACTCACTAAATAAGTAATTAATTTTTCCTTCATTTACTTGCTTACTGATTGACCAATTTATTTACTTTTTATTCATTCATTCATCCGTTCGTTCAAGTATTTATTTATTTATTTATTCATTCCCAAAAAATGAAATCCAAAAATGTGAGCCGAACGTGCAGCAAACCAAGTATTTGAACAGGGTTCAATTACAAATATTATCAACTCAATAAGTAATTAATTAATTTGTTCATTCTTTTCCTTACCGATTGACTAGTTTATTTACTTTTTATCCATTCATTCATTCGTTCTTTCATTTATTTCTTTCTTTATTTATTTCTTCATTTCCAGGTAAGGAAATCCAAAAATGAGAGCCAAAACTGTAGCATGCCAAGTCTCCGAACAGGGTCAAATTACAAATATTATCAACTCACTAAATAATTAATTAATTTGTTCATTCATTTCCTAACTTACTGATTCACCTGTATCTTTACTCTATAATTATTCATTCATACGTTCCTTTATTTATTTATTTATTTATTTATTTATTTATTTATTTATTCATTTGCAGGAAATGAAATCCAAAAATAAGAGCCAAAACCTGTTGCAAAACAAGTATCTGAACAGGGTCAAATTACAAACATTATCAACTCACTAATTAATTAATTAATTAATTAATCTATTCATTCCCTTCCTTACTCACTTATTGACTTGGTTGTTTCTTAACATTTTACTTGTTTGTTTGTTGATTTATTTCCTGATTACTTATTTTGTTTTTTAGTTTGTTTCTGGTTTCTTTTGTTTGTATCCCAAAGTCATGTGATGATGGTTGGAGAAAGCTAGAGTCAGGTGTGAAAACCAAATTCCCGGTTAACACCACCAAGGCAGAAAGGGTGACTTCACTCGGAGGGAACTCATGCACCCTGCCCTTTCGTTAACCCTTGCTCAGGATGGCAGAACTTTGAGTTTCTGGGAAAGTGAGCTGCTGGGTCTTTTTCTTTTCTTTCTTTCTTTGTCCCTTCGTGGGGATTATCCATGTTTTCTAATGTGTACGGATTGATTTTGAGGCCTCAGGAAGGTGCAGTGTCTGTCAGTAGACAAGGAACAGCCAGGCCGGATGTTCCCTAGCCCTGCAGAGTCACGAAGCATTCTTCTGTGCTGCCACGAGAGGGCAGCAAAAGCTCAGCCAAGGCCAACCCTGGGTGGGAGCTGAACACTGCTGTTGGGAGCTCAGTGCTCTTGACATGTTCCTGACAGAAAGCAATTGGCACAGCTTGAGTTTTCGGATCAATTGACTGATACAGACTGCAGGAATTGATCTATTGGAGAAAACACAAGTCGCCTGGAGACTCGCTATGCAGATCCAAGCAAGGCTGACCGACGGGCCTTTGTCTTCTCATTCAGGGCTATGTGATGGAGAGAGGAATCCACATGTTTTGATGTACTTGTGTCCCTGGTACAGGTTTTCTAAGCTGCCCTTTCAAATCAAATGTCTCTGAAGTCGTTTCTTTCCTTAAAAAAATTTTTTTTGATGCATGTTTTTCCAAAGATTGCCTCGGTTTACAGCCGTGGGACGCCTTGAAACATGCCTGACTGATTACCAGTGGCCACACTGAGGCTGTTTTCACTGGATTTCCACGATCCAAAGTGTCCAGTGTATAAAAATGAGACGCAGTCATGAAATCGGTCGTCCCTCACATCTCATTCCTTTGAGTGTTTTGCCATCGTTCCTTCGTTAATTTTCAAGTCAGAAATGGTAACAGGTCGCTTCCACGATTCCTCTGTGGAATGAATATGTCTCCATTGATGCCGAAATCGCCATCATCAAAAGTGGTTTTCATTTTGACACTCATTGATCTGTGCTTCCTCCAGAAATTTCTTCTCTGGACTCTATTGTCTGCCTTGAGGTTTGAAATACTCCCCGTCAAGGTAGTTTCCGGTGCCTATCCTTTATTCGCATTGTTTTGATTCCAACCTTGACCCGTATCGTTACAGACCTGCGTCATTTTACATGCTGTGTTATGATTTATACAGAAAAATTATTCACAGAATTGCTATTGCTCAGCATTTCATTGGATTTCTAAATACCGAGAATCACGGGACTTTTGTTCGGGCCTGTCCCCTGAAGCCTATTAGGGCCTCACCCCCCCTTCTAAATTCTTTCCTCCTGAACTTTTTATAAATTTCAGCTCCACTTCATTTCCATTCTCCTCCTCCTCCTCCTCCTCCTCCTCCTCCTCCTCCTCCTCCTCCTCCTCCTTCTCCTAGTCCTCCTCCTCCTGCTCCTCCATTTTCCTCCTTCTCCTTCTCCTGCTTCTCCTTCTCCTGCTTCTCCTGCATCTTCTTCTCTTCTTTCTTTTTTTTCCTTCTCTATCCCCCTTTTTTCTTCTTGTTCTTGAAAAGAAACAATTGAATTTCACAAAGTGAAATCACAAGAATGGTTATATGGACGGTTCATTCTTGCTGATCGGAACGCGCTTGCTTCTCTGGTTCCGGCAGTAGCAGTTAGCTTACATGCGACATGTAGTTGTGAGCAGGCGAGCACAAGACTTGTCGAAATCCGTGGTTCCGGGTCCGTGTGAGGTGCTTGCATCACGTGGCAGCCGTCCCTGCAAACAGGCTCAGGTGTGGGGGTGCTGTGGACCGGTCACTCGGGCAAGAATGGCTCACATGGAGTCGGAAAGTGCTGGCTTCCAATTGTGCCGATGTGGCTTATGAGTTCTGAGTCCTGTGGCCAAATGGCACCTGGGTCGCTCGCGAAGTGTGCGATGAGCTCTTGGGGCTGTGGCGGAGTGTGCTGGGACCCCATGCCAGCCTACGGGGAGGAATCAGTCAGCCGCCCCTGCTCTCATGGCGGTGACGGAGCCCTTGCACTGGGTGCCGGTAAGCCCAGGATCCGGCCTGACTCCTGAAAGCGAGGAGGGGGTGTCGCAGGAGCAGAGATGTCGGAGCGCTGGGCGACCGGGCTTGGCGACGGGGCGTCAGTTGCGAGCAGCGCCGGTGTGGACAGCGTGTCGGGGCCGAGGGCTTGCAAGGCAGGTGGCACATAGACGCGTGCTAGGCCGGGATCGAGCTAAGCTGTGAGCGACGCGCCGCGCAGGTTTGGCTTGGCTGTGTAATCGGCGAGAGGCGCGACATGGCGTGGATCAAGGAGCGCGCGGGGCGGGGGGCGTGTGACGTGGCCGTCGGGGTCGTTTGTGATTCGATCCCGTGACAGAAAATGGCCTCCTGGTGCTCTATGTGCGTCACCATGGAGACCAGCTTCGTGGGACCCCTTTATTCGGTCAGCCGTGAGTTGACGCCGGGCATCGCGCTGTGGATCTGGGTCCCAGCGGATAGTGGGAGACGCCTAGAGACACTCGGTCTCTGTCCGAAGCCAGGGTGCGGCGGTCTCGTGAGGCTCAGAGGCCGCGGACGCCTTTAAACGTCCCGCGCCGTGAGGGACATCCAGGCTCAGAGCGTCGGCCGGGCCCGAGGGTCCCCAGCGTGAGGTCGAGAGTCCCGGGATAGAGGAGTCGTTTCTTGCCGAGCCCCCGTTTGCCCGCCCCAGGAACGGGAGCAGGTCAGCGTGAGGTCCTCACGGTCCCTGGCGTCCGGTGTCTGGGGCAGCCTGTTGATGCGAGCCGGTGGGTTCCGCTTGTCGCTGGCCGTCCCGGGGAGATCAGGCAGTAGATGGTGCCCAGAGAGGGTCCATGCTGGTTTCCAGGCCCGCGGGGTCTCCAGGGAGAGGGCGTGTGAAGCACCTCGGGAAAGGGAGGAAACGTTGTCGGGAAAGGGGCGAGGGAGCCCGGCCTGGGCCAAGTTTCTCTGCCCGGAAGTAGGAAGGAGCTCGGGCCATGGCCCCGCCCCTGTTTCCCCTTGGCCCAGCTCCAGGCCTCTTTAGGCCACACCTTCCCACCGCCCAGACATTCAGTCCGCTGTATGATATTTCTTTGTAAACTGGATTAGCTTGCGGACACTGAAGGGAAAATAGTAGCAATTTCTTGGTGTTGGGAATGGTCAGAAGGATCTGCCTGACAGAAACAAGACAAATCCCCACAAAATACAACAAGACCACAGTCCCCAAAACCAAAGCCAAACCAACCCCATTCTACCATACATAAACGATGAGAAACATAGGTCAAGACTCACAAAAGTTTGATGAAGCTGTATCTTGGAAAGAGGCATGAGAAAGGTGTCCTTTCTCCAGTTCAGGCAGAGGTGAACATCACGATTTAAATCAAACATCAAACGGTTAAAATTCCCACAGAAAATGAGCAGGTCCAGACAAGGGTTGGAAGAAACCGAAATTGCTGACAGACAGTGAAAAGATGCTGAACCTTACTGACAACCAGAGAAATGCACACCGAGAGGGTCACGTTCTACCTGAGAAGTTGCCCAGAGTGAAAAGATAATGATCCATGACATGCGCTAGGTTGCGGGACCATTGACAGGGTGGCATACGTTTTCTCTTGCATCACTTTAAGAACATGAAGCGGTACAACTTTCTGAAGGGGAAGTCGACAATACGGATTAGATACATGAAACACGCAGCCACAAAGCAGTCCCCTGTTGGGGATTTGCACGGTAACAATAGTCATCAAATTTCACCAAGATTCAGACTCAGATAACGGTACTTGGATATATTTTACATAGTATAGAAAAGGTGACCATTGCACGATTTTTTCTTTTTTATCATGGCCAAAGAAAAAAGATGGAAAGAAAAAGAAGAGAAGAGAAAATGAAAAGCAACATAAGACTGAAAGGTTACAGCAAACGTAGTATTTGAACACGGTCAAATTACAAACATTTTCAACTCACTAAATAATTAATTAATTGGTTCATTCATTTCCTTACTTACTGATTGACCGGTTGATGTACTTTTTATTCATTCATTCATTCGTTAGTTTATTTATTTATTTATTTATTTATTTATTTATATATTCCTTTCTAGGAAATGAAATCCAAAAATGAGAGCCAAAACCTATAGCAAACCAAGTATCCAAACAGCTTCAAATTACAAATATTATCAACTCACTAAATAATTAATTAATTTCTTCATTCATTTCCTAACTTACAGATTGACCTGTTTATTTACTTTTAATTCATTCATTCATCCGTTCGTTTATTTATTTATTTATTTATTCATTTCAGAAAAATGAAATCCAAAAATGAGAGCCAAACCCTGTAGCAAACCAACTATCCGAACAGGGTCCAATAACAAAAATTATCAACTCACTAAATAATTAATTAATTTGTTCCTTCATTTTCATACTTACCGATTGACCAGTTTATTTACTTTGTATTCATTCATTCATTCGTTCGTTCATTTATTTTTTTATTTATTTATTCATTTCCAGGAAATGAAATCCAGAAATAAGAGCCAAAACCTGTAGCAAACCAAGTATTCGAACAGGGTCCAATTACAAATATTATCAACTCACTAAATAATTAATTAATTTGTTCATTCATTTCCTTGCTTACTAATTGACCTGTTCATTTACCTTTTATTCATTCATTAATCCATTTGTTCATTTATTTATTTTTTATTCATTCATTTACAGGAAATGAAATTCAAAAATAAGAGCCAAAACCCGTAGCAAACCAAGTATCTGAACAGGGTCAAATTGCAAACTTTATCAACTCCCTAATTAATAAATTAATCACTTAATTAATTAATTAATCTATTCATTCCCTTTCTTACTCACTTATTGACTTGGTTGTTTCTTAACATTTTACTTGTTTGTTTGTTGATTTATTTTCTGATTACTTATTTTGTTTGTTAGTTTGTTTGTGGTTTCTTTTGATTGTATCCCAAAGTCATGTGATGATGGTTGGAGAAAGCTAGAGTCAGGTGTGAAAACCAAATTCCCGGTTAACACCACCAGAGCAGAAAGGGTGACTTGACTTGGAGGTAACTCATGCACCCTGCCCTTTCGTTATCCCCTGCTCAAGATGGCAGAACTTAGAGTTTCTGGGAAAGTGAGCTGCTGGGTCTTTTTTTTTTTCTTTCTTTCTTTGTCCCTTCGTGGGGATTCTCCACGTTTTCTAATGGGCACGGATTCATTTTGAGGCCTCAGGAAGGTGCAGTGTCTGTCAGTAGACAAGGAACAGCCAGGCCGGATGTTCCCTAGCCCTGCAGAGTCACGAAGCATTCTCCTGTGCTGCCACGAGAGGGCAGCAAAAGCTCAGCCAAGGCCAACCCTGGGTGGGAGCTGAACACTGCTGTTGGGAGCTCAGTGCTCTTGACATGTTCCTCACAGAAAGCAATTTGGCGCGGCTTGGGTTTTCGGATCACTTGACTGCTACTCACTGCAGGAATTGATCTATTGGAGAAAACACAAGTCGCCTGGAGACTCCCTATGCAGATGCAAGCAAGGCTGACCGACGGGCCTTTGTCTTCGCATTCAGGGCTGTGTGATGGAGAGAGGAATCCACACGTTTTGATATTCTTGTGTCCCCGGTACAGGTTTTCTAAGCTTCGCTTTCAAATCAAATGTCTCAGAAGCAGTTTTTTTCCATAAAAAATGAATGTTTTTTTGATGCATTTTTTTCCAAAGATTGGCTCAGTTTCCAGCCGTGGGACGCATTTCAACGTGCCTGATTGATTACCAATGGCCACACTGAGGCTGTTTTCACTGGCATTCCACGATCCTAGTGTCAAGTGCATAAAATGTGAGACACAGTCACGAAACTGGTCATCCCTCACGTCTCATCCCGGTGCGTGTTTTGCCATCGTTGCTTCGTCAATTTTCAAGCCAGAAATGGTAACAGGTCGCTTCCAAGATCTCTCTGTGGAATGACTATGTCTCCTTTGATCCCGAAATCACCATTATCGAAAGTGGTTTTCATTTTGGTAATCATAGATCTGTCCTTCATCCAGAAATTTCTTGTCTGGACTCTATTGTCTGCCTTGAGATTTGAAATTCTCTATGTCAAGGAAGTTTCCGGTGCCCATCCCTTATTCACATTGTTTTTATTCCAACATTGCCCCGTATCGATACAGACGTGCGTCATTTTACATGTTCTGTTATGATTTATACAGAAAAAGTATTCACAGACTTGCTATTTCTCAGCATTTCAGTGGGTTTCTAAACACCGAGAATCACGGGTCTTTTGTTCGGGCCTGTCACCTGAAGCCTATCTAGGGCCTCACCCACCCTTCTAATTTGTTGCGTTCTGGAATTGTTAGAAATTTCAGCTTCTCTTCATTTCCATTCTCCTCCTCCTCCTCCTCCTCCTCCTCCTCCTCCTCCTCCTCCTCCTCCTCCTCCTCCTCCTCCTTTTCCTCCTTCTCCTTCTCCTCGTTCTCTTCCTCCTCCTGTTCCTCCTTTTTTCTCTTCCTTTTCCTCCTGCTTCTTTTTCTCTTGTTTCTCCTTTTCTTCTCTCTTTTTTTCCTTCTCTTTCACCCTTTTTTCTGCTTGTTCTTGAAAAGAAACAATTGAACTTCACAAAGTGAGAAATTGCAAGAATGGTAATATGGACGGTTCATTCCTGCTGATCAGAACTCGTTTGATTCTCTGGTTCTGGCAAGGAGCAGTTAGCTTGCATGCTACGTGTAGTTGTGAGCAGGGGAGCAAAGGACTTGTCAGAATCCGTGGTCCCGGGTCCATGTGAGATGCTTTCAACACGTGGCAGCCGTGCCTGCCAACCGGCCCAGGCGGATGGGTGCTGTGGACCGGTCACTCGGTCAAGAATGGCTCCACATGGAGTCGGAAAGTGCTGGCTTCCAATTGTGCCACTGTGGCTTATGAGTTCTGAGTCCTGTGGCCCAATGGCACCTTGGTCGCCCGCGAAGTGTGCGATGAGCTCTTGGGCTGTGGCGGAGTGTGCTGGGACACCGTGCCCGCCGCCGCGGAGCAATCAGTCAGCGGCCCCTGCTCTCATGGCGGTAATGGAGCCCCTGCACAGGGTGCCGGTTGGCCCAGAGTCCGGCCTGACTCCTGGGAGCGGGGATGCAGTGTCGCAGGAGCCGAGATGTCGGAGCTTGGGGGCGACCGGTTAGGGTGACGGGGCGTCAGTGTCGAGCAGCGCCGGTGCGGACGGCGTGTAGGGGCCGTGGGACTTCAAGGCAGTTTGCACGTAGACGAGTGCGAGGCCGGGGCGCGATCCAAGATATGAGAAACGCGCGGCGCGGGCTTGGCTTAGCTGTGGATTCGGTGAGAGGCGCGAGCATGCGTGAAGCTCGGAGCATCCGGGGTGGGTGGCGTGCGATGTGGCCGTCGACGTCGTGTGTTATTGGATCCCGTTCCGGAAAATGACCTCCTGTTGCTCTATGCGCGACACCATGGAGACCAGCTTGGTGGATTCCCTATATTCGGTCAGCCGTGAGCTGACGCCGGGCTTCTCGCTGCGGATCTGGGTCCCAGGGGACAGTGGGAGACGCCTGGAGACACTCGGGCTCAGTCCAAAGCCAGGGTTCAGCGGGCTCGTGAGGCTCAGAGGCTGCGGGCGCCTTTAAATGTCCCGCGCCGCGAGGGACAGCCCGGCTGAGAGCGTCGGCCTTGCCCGAGGGTCCCCAGCGTGAGGTCGAGAGGCCCGGGATCTAGGAGTCGTTTCTTGCCGAGCCCCCGTGTGACCGCCCCAGGAAAGGGAGCAGGTTAGCGTGAGGACCACCCGTTCCCTGGCGTCCGGTGTCGGGGCAGCCAGTTGAGGCGAGCCGGTGGTTTCCGCTTGGCGCTAGCCTTCCCGGGGAGATCAGGTTTGGGGAAGGTGCCCAGAGAGAGTCCCCGCTGGTTTCCAGGCCCCCGGGTTCTCAGGTGAGAGGGCGTGTGAAACCCCTTGGGAAAGGGAGGAAGCGTTAGTCGGGGAAGGGGCGAGGGCAGCCCGGCCTGGGCCAGGCTTCTCTGCCCGGAAGTAGGAAGTAGCTCGGGCCATGGCCCCGCTTCTGCTTTTGCTTATCCCAGCTTTAGGCCTCTTTAGGCCACACCCTCCCGCCGCCCTGACATTCGGTCCCCTGTATGATATTTCTTTGTGGACAAGATCAGCTTGCGGACCTTGAAGGGAAAATGTTACCTATTTTGTGGCCTAGGTTATCGTTACAATTCGTTGCACAGGAAAAAGAAATGAGAACAAATTTTAATGAAATAAATGTATTGCCACCCAAACGAATCCAAAGGAAACCCAAAAGATTAGAAACATATGTATAGAATCATGAAATTACTATTAGGATATATATTGGTAACTACATGAGCAAGGTCTCCTGTAACCAAATTTGGCAGAGCTCATCATCAAAACTTGAAAATGAAATATTTAAGATTTCAGTAGTACTTTTGGATTTCAATAGGATGGTAGAAAGAAACAATTTACTGACCAACAGGAAGATGTTGGACCTTACTGAAAATCAAGGAAAACAAACTCAGACATTCCCTACCACTTCCTACCCTCCATGTTGCTCAAAGTAAAAACAAACTGAGATCTGACACCTACTATAGTGTAGGGTTGCATACTGAATGGGGAATGTGTCTTCATACTTTGTTATAAACACGTGAAGTGGTACACCTTTGAAAGGACAGGTGGACAATATTTATTGGATATAGAAATTATAGAGCCCTTATGGAGTGCCCTGTGAGGTTTTGCCCAGTAGAAATATTTATCTAATTTCACTTGGATAGAGAGATATGCAGATATATAGATACATTACATAGTAACAAAGGTGTTCATTAAAATATTGTTATTAAAGCTGAAGAAATAACAAAAAAAATAAGTAGAAAGAGATAACAAAGAAGGAAATGAAATAAAAAATGAGAGCCGAAACTTGCAGCTTCCCACCTATCTAAACATGGTCAGATTACTAGTATTTTATTTGTTTGTTTGTTTACGAAAAGAAACTTCATGCTAGTTCAAGTAAGCTAGTTTCAAGCATGAAAACCAATTTCAAGGTTAGCAGCCCAAAATGAGATTGTTGACTTTAGTCAGAAGTATCCCATGCACCCTGCCCTTTCTACATCCCTTGCTCAGGATCTCACAATCCTGACTCTCTGGAAAAGTACGCTAATGGATATACTTTTCTTCCCTTGTACCTTTCTGGGTATTGTCAATGTTCTATTATGGGCACAGATTAATTTTTAAGTTTCAGGGTGATATAATATCTATGAATATTTAAGGAACACACGTGAATTTGAGGTCTTACTCCATATTCATGAATTATACTTCTGTGCATGCCCTGGAATGGAGCAGATGCACACCAAACACAAATAGTCTTTGGTTTGAAGTTCAGATCTCAGTTACTTTGACATGTTACTTGCACCAACAAATTAGTCATTACTTGTGTGTATACGCCACATTTTGTCTACCCATCCATCCATGATGGACATTTGTATTGTGTCCATCACTTGGCTGTTGTGAACATGCTGCTATGTACACTACAATGCAAATAATTGTTTCAGTCCTTGCTTTCTCTTCTTTTGGGTGTATGTCTAAATGTGGGAATGCTGAGTCTTGGGGTAATTCTAAGTTTATATTTAAAGGTTTTTTTTTACTCTTTTTGTAATAACACTTAGATGTTCTTTACCCTTTTCGTATTTCTTTTCTAAATTTTATATTTTTAAAGATATGCTTGGCATAAAATATCTCACGTGAACAGCAATGTAATTAGACATTTATAAAACTTACACTTGCTTTATCACCCCATGAATTTAGTACCCTTCTGATACATATGGTGTGAACCTACCAGTTTGTACTTCTTAACCCTGTCCCTTTTTCCCCCATCCCCAAACCCCCTCCCATCACATAACCATCAAAATGTTTTCTGTATATATGAGTTTGTTTCTGTTTTGTCCTTTAGATGTCACATGTAAGCGAAATCATATGGCATTTGTCTTTCTCTGACTTACTCCACTCAGCACGATACGCTTCAGGTCAACCCATGTTGTTGCAGGTGGCAAGATTTCATTTTATTTTCTAGCTGAGTAATATTCCATTGTATATATGTGCCACCTCTTCGTTCCTTCATGATTGACCCTTTATTTCTTCATCCTGGCTGCCTCCATATCTTGAGCACTGGAAATAATGCTGCAATGACTATGTGGATGCACACATCCCTTCAAAGTAGTGGTTTGGGTTTCTTTGGGTAAATACCCAGTAGTGCGGTTATGGTTCCTCTTTTGTCTCCTGTTACAGTCTTTGTTTTAAATCCATTTTGTGAAGTAGAAATGCCACTAACCCAGCTCTTTTTTTTTCTTTTCATGTACATGAAATCTACTTTTCCATCCCTGTATTTTCAGTCTGTGTGTTTCTTTTGATGTAAAGTGAGTCTTTTCTAAGGGTGTGTGAGGGCAGCACATGTAAAGGTCTTGTTTTCTTATCTATTCAGCCACCTTAAGTCTTTTGATTGCAGCATTTAACCCATGTACCTGTCAAGTAATTGTTAACAGATAAGCATAAATTGCCATTTTATTATTTATATATTTTCTTTTTTCTTTTCTTCTTAAAAAAGTTGCTCTTGGTTTGGAGTTGATGAACGCCTTTTGCTTTTTCTTGTGTGGGAAGCTCTTCTCTGCCCCTCGATTCTAAATGATAGCTTTGCTGGACAGAATAATCTTGGTTGTAGGTACTCTCTTTTCATCATGTTGATTATTTCTTGTCAACGTCTTCTGGCCTACCAAGTTTCTTTTGGAAAAGTAGCCTACTATGGGAGCTCTCTTGTAGGCAAATAACTGTTTTTCTGCTGCTGGTCTTAAGATTATCTCCTTGCCTTTACCCTTTGGCATTTTAATTAAGATGTGTCATGATGTGGGCCTCTTTGGGTTCATCCTGTTTGTCACTGTGCACCTCTTGGTGATTCTTTTGCCAGGTGAGGGAAGTTTTCCATCATTGTTTCATCAAATAGTTTTTGAATTCCTTGCTCTCTCTGCTCCTCCTGGGGCCTATGATGTTCATATTGTTACACCTAATGTTGTCCCACAGGCACTTTAAAGTATCCTCATTTTTTTGTTGTTGTTAGATTTTTCGTTCTTTGTGATGTTTAGCTTGGGTGTTTTTTGCTACCTCATCTTCCAAATTGCCGATTCGATCCTGTGCTTTGTCTAATCTACTGTCAATTATCTCTAAGGTATTCTTTATTTCAGTTACAGTATTTTTCATTTCTGTCTGGTTCTTTTTTATGTTTTTTTTTTAATCTCCATTTTTATGTTTTCTATCTCTTTGTAGTTGTTCTCACTGAGGTCATGGATCATCCTTATAAGCAGTGTTTTGAACTCCGCATCTGGTAGATTGCTTGCTTCCAATGTGTTTAGTTCTTTTTCTGGATCTTTGCTTTGTTCTTCCATTTGGGATATGTTTTACTGTCTTTCCATTTGGGCTACCTCCCCGTGTTTGTTTCTGTGTATTAGTTAGGGCTGTTCTGTCTCTGTCTTATTGGAGTGACCTTATGTAGTATATGACCAGTGGGTCCGAGTAACACCATCTCTCTGCTTACCTTAGCCAGGTGCTCTAGGTGTGTCTTTTGCCTGGGTTGTGTGTGCCCTCCTGTTGCAGTTGAGCCATGGTTGCTGTTTGCACATCACTGGGAGGGATTGACCCTCAGGCTGATTGGCTGTGACTGCAGTGGAAGAGTTTCTGGGCAGCGACTGACCCTACAGAGCAGTATTTGTTTTAGAAGGGCTCTGCTGCCTGCAAAGTTTGCCCCTTCGGTGTGTTGTTTGAGGAGGTGGTTGGGTAGTGCTCTGCTGTGATTTGAAGCCACCACTTTGGAAAACATTAGCTGGGGCTCAAAATGTTACAGATTGAGTTACCTTGTGACCCAGCATTCCACTCCTGGATACATACCCAAGAGAAATGAAAATATACCTCCACACAGAGACTTATGCACGAATGATGCTGCTGTGAACATGAAGTGAAAACAGTTTAATTGCCCATCAGTTGCTAAGTGCATAAACAAACGGTGCTATACCTATATGGTGCAGTATTACTGGGTCATGAAAAGGAAGGAAAAACTGATACATGTATGAGTAAACATGAAAAACATTGTGCTCAGGTAAGAGCCAGAATCAAGGGCCACCAATTGTATGTTTCTATTTGTATGAAATATCCACAATAGTCAAAATTGTGGAGGCATATTGGAGGTTGCCCAGAACTGGGGCCAGGAGAGACTGGGGATTGACTGCTGATAGGTACATCATTGCTTTCTTTCTTTCTTTCTTTCTTTCTTTCTTTCTTTCTTTCTTTCTTTCTTTCTTTCTTTCTTTCTTTCTTTCTTTCTTTCTTTCTTTCTTTATTTTTCTTTTTTCCTTTCCTTTCCTTCCTTCCTTCCTTCCTTCCTTCCTTCCTTCCTTCCTTCCTTCCTTCCTTCCTTCCTTTCTTTCTTCCTTCCTTCTCTATCTCTCTCTCTCTCTCTCTCTCTCTCTCTCTCTCTCTCTCTCTCTGATTATACCATTCTGAAATTAATGGTGATGGTTACATAATCTTTTGAATATACAGAAATCCACCAAATTGTTCATTTTTAAATAGAGAATTTCATTGTGTGTAGATTATGTCTCAAGAAAGCTATTTTACAAAAGACACACATCAATGGGAAAAGTGTTCCCAGGAAAGAATGGGAAAGATGCACTTGAGTCACTTTAGAGAAAAAGCTTCTTTTCTTTAGAATTCTCTTAAGTGGACTTTGCTTTTACCATACAGTAGATAACCAATAAAACAGCTACACTTTTTACTTGGTTTCATTTCATAACAGCCTTGTTATTCCAAAAACATTTTTAAAGGGTTTAAAATCATAGAGAAGCACATATGTAGTGTGCAATTGTACTTAAGAGACACATATGACTTAACTGAGACTTTCACACAGCATTCTTCTAGGTCCCATTGGAGAGAAGAGACCACTGGGCCTGTGTGTAAAGGAGATATCAAGTTTCTGAGCCAGTAACCCCAGAACGAGGGCTAGAAACATTTCTCTGGAGCAAAGAACAACGGTGTACATTTCTCCAACTTCAATTCCACCCTCTATTTTGGGTCATTGAGTTCTGTAAGAGTTATGTGAGAGTGAGAATAGTGTCATGCAGATCATGGCCACGTGGCCCGGCTTCCAGAGATGCTAGGATTTTATATAAAGAAGTTTTGATTCAACAGGTCATCAGTGCTGGGCTGGAAATACAGCTCTCAGTGGAGGTTTCAGAGCATGCATTGTAATTTATACCACTGCTTTCTCTTCAGCACCTCACTCTTCCATGGGACCAGCTCACATCCCTACTCCCCTGCAAACTGCCTCCACCACACACCCATTGTCCCTGGCTCAGGAAGCCCCTTTGCTTGGCAGATATACATCACTGTAAGTACTTGCATTGGGCTTTTCTGCTAGGAGACTGGGAATGGGATACAAAACTGTTTTGAAGAATCTGATGCTTTAAGTTGAGGACAGAGTGGCTTCTCTAAAGTGGCTTTGCCAACAGCTAAGGACCAATTTGCTTTAGAGACAGAGTTCATGCTCCCATCCTAGGGTCTGTGAGAGCCTGTCAGCAGAACATGTAGGTCACAGACCTCCATTCTCTGATGTAGCACCACTTACCCATGGGGGGCTGTTCCAGGCCTGAGGGTCCCACCTTCATAATGCCCTGTATTTGTTTGCAGTTTCACTCAGCACGTGGTCACCATGTTTTCACCTGACGATAATGCTGATTGCCAATTGGGAGGTTTCGTCGTGGCCACAGTAGCCTGCATCCTCACCATCATGTCCATAGGCTTCGCGGTGTGGCGGATGTGGAACATGGACGACCTGGCGCACTACTTCCGTGTGGGAGTGTGGAAAGTGTGCATTTTCCACATCAATGGTTTCTTCAACACAGTCACATCTTACCACCGATACGCCAACTGGGATACCTACCTCCCGCTTGATATTCGTTTTTCTCAGCACCTACTACTGGCTGCCAGCATCCTAGAGCTCTTTGGAAAAGCTATGGTGGTGTGTGCATTAAGGAATGTATACGTGACAGATTTTCATAGGTATGCCACATACAACCTAATTACCATTTCAGAATTTATGAACGTAGTGGCCAGTATTTTTATCTCCATTGCTGCCATCTGGGATTACTGGGAAATGATGAACGAAGAGGGTATATCCTTCCCAACTTCTTTCTCTGTGGCCTTCAATCCAGATACACTGGAAGTAGGCATTGCCTTTCTTGTGGCTGGTCTGGCCGGTGACTTTCCATTGTCATTTTGGATGTATTTTCTCTGTTTCGAGACCCCCCCCCCCCCAATGCACTAAAGTACATTCCAAAATTTGGGAAATATGAAATTCTACGTGTTGGTTTTGCATACCCAAGACTACCCGGAGTGTCTGGGAAGTAGTATTAGGGTGCTCTATGAAATCTTTTCAAGGATTGAAGACCATGGCAAAGGTAGTTTTGAGTAGAGGGTTGCCCAACCAGTTTCCTTTTATCGTCTCTGTCCAAATATGTTCATTGATTGAATTAAGGAACTTTCATTTTTCAAAGGAGGATCTTGCCCCCCTGCCAGTTGGTCTTACTAGCTCTTGATTTTAACTATTACTTAAGCAATACGATAAACCTACTAGATGGAACTAAGAGTGTCTGAAAGTTTTACATCTCGATCTTAAACTTCTAAAACAATCAACTGTGTTTCCTATAGCATGGTAACAATATCTTTCCATAATGTACAATTTTCCAAAATGTGCAAAAGTAGAGAGAATAGTATAAGAAATCCTGCCTCCGACATCTATTACCAGACTCCACAGTTATCAAGATTCTGCCATATTAGCTTTATCTCCTCTTTCTTCCTTCCTTAATAACCTATTTTTCTTTCTCCATTGGATTTTAAAGCAAAACCCAGACACCATGTCACTTCATCCCTGTATATTTGAATTTTTCACTCTTAACATAAATGGGCATTCCTTAAGGTATAATACGTCATATCATACCTTTCAAAATTAACAATTATTCCTTATCATCACATACTTATAATTGTTAAATTTCTTAAAAGTTATTCTACCGTTTTTTTGTTTTTCCTCCTGAGGTGCTCACTGTGTCTCTCAAGTCTTAATTTAAAGCACTGCCCTGCCACACACCTTTTGCCCTGTTTGTAAAAAATGATTTTGATTTGCTGAAGGAAGTGAGTGACTTGTGCTGTTCTTAAACTTGTTACCTCTTGAGGCTTGGTTAGATTCTAGGTCAGCTGTTTGAGGAAGAGTATTTCAAAGGCGGTGCCATGTTCCGAAATGCATTATACCAGTTGGCATATGGTAATTGTCCTTTGATGATACTAGAGTGAAGGAGAATGCCCTAGGCGATCATTGGTGTGGACCAAAGTATTGTTTTAGAAATTGTTTTTGCTATCTTGGTTTCCCTTTTTGTCTTTTGAAAGTATCAACTCAACTCTTGAGTATGAATTCATGAGATTGTTTTTATGTTTTTATTTTGGACAATTTCAGATGCAATTACTTCAGCATCAAGAGTTATCAATATCTGGATAATAATGTGTCATCTCTAACTTCACTGACTCTCACCAGTCCCGGCCTTGAATTAATTATGCAGCAAATCCCTGGAACGTATTATTTGATCCATGAATATGTCAACACGCATTTCTAAAAGATAGGACGCCTTTTTAAAAACAAGTGCATCATCACTGTTACACCAAGAAAGTTAACAATAATTTCATAATGTTATCGAATACCTAGTCAATACTTAAACTTCCCTAATTGTCTCATTCATAAATGTTCTTTAACAGTCATTTTGGGGTTTCTATGAAGTCAAAGTGTTTCGCTCGATTGATTTGTTATTCTTTTTAAGATCAAATTGTCCCATCCTTGGCAATGGAACCACAGGCACACATGCTCTCTGACATAATTCTATTGGTATTATTTAATGATAAAACACCTTTATTCAGGACAGTGTACTATTTACCTCAAAGAACACTTAATAAAATATATTCTATAAAAATATTTTTTTAAAAAAACAAAACCATAGATAAAAGGACCTATCGGCAGTACAATTAACTATGTTCATCGAATGTTCGATATGGAAGTTAAAGCATATTTATTTCCTCGACCTAATTAATTTGGATAGTGGTGGTTCTTAATCTCACAGAAATTCCTCCTAGAATAATTCCCATACACACGTAATTTTGCACAGGTTCACAACTCTCTTGAAACCTATTCATGGATCTTATTTTCCAAATAAGTGACGATTTCCAAAAATTGAATTCTTGTTCCACGAACATGTTAGAAACTCCTCTTTCTCATCATTGTCAGCTTAGGTCATTTCCTTAAAAAATTAACTTTACCAGTCAAAAACCGACCTAGAATATTAATAAGTACAGATATAGCCTGCTTAAAAGCATTAGATTAAGCAGCATTGAATGATAGATCCTACACTTTAAGAAAAACATTTTTAATAAAATCAAATCATTACTAACGTCATTTTCCTTTCAAGAAAGATGACTAGAAAGCATATTACCGTTGGAAAGGGTAGGATTTTACTGCAGAAGCACCATCTCAGGAGCAAAGTCAATTTTAAACGCAGTAGTGTTGAGCGACCGTCTTTGCTGTCTTGAGAGTGTGGAGAAATTAGCCCATCCGTGGCCGGGAGTTTGATTTTGTGCTTGCCTTTTGAGCTTCTTCTACCTCTGAGAGCTTATCATTTGGCTGAAGTCCATGGATGGGACAAAGAAGAACGTGATAGTGTTTTAATCTCAATTGCAGCTTCAGCATTTTTTTAGAATGTTTGAAAATAACTCTAACCCTTTTATCAGAGCCTGTAGTTCTTTTATGACTTATGCCTGTTCATGTGATGCTGGAATACGTTTTCCAGAAGCATAGATGCTTGAGTATCATTTTCCAAACTTGTATTGCTTGAAAATAAATCCTCTTTTATTTGTATTCAGCTTTTTAAAAAGAGTTTTCAAGCGATGCTTTGCTACATTCTGTATCTCGTAAGTTTTTTTTTTTTTCATAGATTTCCATTCCTCTGAGATTTATATCCTACATCATCAAGGTTTTCCCCACTGAAAATCCACATCGTAACTGCCTGTTCGGCGTACATTGCTACTAGCCATATTCCTCCTGGAATCCAGAGTTGCACCACTCAGTGAAACTCTTCACTTGCTGATGAATTCTCTGGCCATCCCCATTAAGCGAGAGATGCTTCCGGTGACTCAGAGTTGGTCAGGATTCTCATGGTCTTCACAGAGGGAGTGCTGGTGGTTCCCATTAGCCTTTATGTTTTGTTATTCCAAACACTTAATTTCAATGCAATTTTAGGACAGGGTTCCATAGTCCAGTGATTATCACATCTGCTTTACACACAGAAGGTCCTGGGATCAAAGCCTAGTGGGTCCACAGATCATGTTCTGTGGTCATGTCACCCTGAACAAGCCCAACATCTGATCTTGGAAGCTAAGCAGGGTTGGGCCTGGTTAGTACTTGGATGGGAGGCCAGCTAAGAAGAGCAGGTGGTCTAGGCAAAAATAATAATTATAAATACGTGCTATTTTATTTGAATTAATGTTATATTTATTTTATTTTTTCTAGACTATTATTTTACTTTAAATGTGTATATCAAATTTACTGTTAGATAATTAATATGCATATTAATTTTTATTAGCTCGATAATAATCGTTTTATTGAAGTTTCATTCACATAATATTCAAACTCAATCTTGTACCAGTAAGTGGTTTTTAGTACATCCACAGAGTTGTGTAGCTATCACCACTATCTAATTTGAGAACATGTCATCACCCCCAAAAGAAAAACCATTAGCAGTCCCCATTAGTCTCTGAGGCTTTCTTTGTTTGTCTCTCAATAAGGTATCCTAGTCATGTGCTGTATATTTCAGGGCAAAGACATTCAATCAGCCATGTCACTCTGGCAGTAAGCCCTAGAGAGGGAGATGGTGTTTAGAAACCACATTTGGTCTCATTCTACTGGATTGCCATTATATCTAGGTATTTTAGTGGACCGAACTAAGATATATGAATTTTTAAGTAGAAAAAAATTAATGTGTTACAAAATTATGTTCGAACTTACTTAGACAATTTTTATTAGGCTGCAATTTGATGCCGCATTTCTTTCTTTCACCCTGAAGACCCAATATTAGCCTGCTTATTTGCT
This sequence comes from Cynopterus sphinx, assembly GCA_030015415.1. Taxonomy (NCBI): domain Eukaryota; kingdom Metazoa; phylum Chordata; class Mammalia; order Chiroptera; family Pteropodidae; genus Cynopterus; species Cynopterus sphinx. The sequence continues at coordinate 123,369 of JAKZJJ010000144.1, forward strand.
TATTCTATGATAGATAATATTAATATTATATATATAATAATTATTATATATCACTGGTATCATTATTACCTATAATGCTACTGAATACAGTGAAGATTTAAGCTCTGTTTGTCTTTAAAATATATTGCACTAAGGATATGGAGTCAAAATACTACATTCTAAATGATTTTGATGGAATAATGGCAATACCATCAACCATTAATGATGGTTGCATAGTTCTATCACCAACTTGAAAAGCTTATTCATTTAAATTCTTTTCTATTTTTAAGGAAATTATTTACGGAATTTCAAAGTCAAAGTTCTTGAATGAGATTTATTCAGAGAATGTCTGAACAAATTTCTATTCTAATCTCGATTCGATTCTCGCTTATCTCAGGTAACTTTAATTTTGGTTTTGTCTCCCCTTGTTTTCTTTTGCAAACATAAGGCTTGTGTGTTCATATTTATTCCATCTCTTTCAGAACGCAATCATAGTTTGTGTGTGTGCATGTGGGTGTTTTTGTGTGTGTGTGTGTGTGTGTGTGTGTGTGTGTGTGTGTGTGTGTGTGTGTAATTTGGCACCCTGCTTTTTTGACTTGACAAATTCCTGCAGATCACTCTATATCAGTGTGTAGAAATCTTTCTACTTTTTTTGTCTCCATACTATTTCATCATATGGATGTACCCTAGTTTATTCAGCCAGCTTGGTATGTACATATGTATGTATGGTATTCCATGGTGCTACATCTTTTTTTATATTTTGCCAGTATCTTCAGGCTAGATTCGTAGGACATTGTCATTTAAAAATATGTGTTGCTTCTACTTCTATAAGGATGATCATTTTGCATCCCCCTGAGCCAGCTATGAGAATGTCTGCTTCAGTGCTTTGTTAGGAAATAATACACTGTAAAACTTTTGAATTTTTCTTCAAGACATAGGTCAGAAATGGTATTTGAAGCATTTTTTCAAATGTTTCAAGGCAATTTTTTTTTTTTTACTTTATTATAGGTTATCTGCTGCCAAGTAATCAATTGCGCCAAATTTAGTGGCTTCAGGCAACAGGCATTTATTAATTATCTCACAACTGCTCTGGATCAGTAGTTTGGGCACAGCTTAGCTGGATCTTTTACTTCAGCAGTCCCCAACCATTATGACACCTGGGACTGGTTCTCCAATGAGGACCTAATGCCTAATGAACTTAAAAAGAGCCGAGGGAGTGATGTCAGCACTGGGGAGCAGCTGCAAATAAGACAAAATGTAGCTCTCTTGGCCTTGTACCTGATAGGCCACTATCAGGTACCGATCCATTGCCAAGGTAGCGCAGACATCTGCTCTATGTCATAGTCTCTTCCAAAGCACCAGTCTAAATGTCAGCTGGGCCTGTGGTCTCATCTGAAGGCTCAGTAGGAAGGATCCAGTTCATAGCGTGCTTACGTTGTCATCGGCACGATTCCTTTGATGAGTTCCTCACAAGCTGTTGGCCAGAGTATTCAGTATCTGGGCAGATGGACCCCTCCGTTAAGCGTCATGGAAGATGGCAGCTTGCTCCATCAGAGCACGTAAGTGAGAGAGCCAGAGGATGCCATCAAGATGGCAGCCATAGGTTTACATAACCTGATCACAGAAGTCACGTTGCATAACTTTTGCCATTTTCTATTTGTCAGAGGCATGCCATTAGGTCTCGCCTGTGCTCAATGGAAGAAGAGCGAGGGCGTAAAAGTGAGGAAAATGGGACTCATCTGGGGCCATTTCACAACATGCCTATCGCAGTTTCCTATTTTCAGCCCATTCTTCCAATGATTCGCTGGTGTTCTTTATTTTTAGGAGGTCTTAATAGAGCATGAAGAGTTGCCCTTTGTCTAGTGTCTTTCTTTTATAAACACCTTTTTTAATTTGTCCTTTTTTATTAAACTTTGCTTATTATATATTTTGTTATGCAAAGATTTTAAAAAGTGTACATCTTTTCAGATTTATCAATCTCTTATTGCTTCTGGGTTCTGAGTCAAAATTTAGGTATCTTTTCCCCACTCCCGTATTACAAAAGCATTTGTTCATTTTTTCCCTAGTGCTTGAATGGTTTTCTTTTATCTGTTATTCATTTGGAATTTATCCTGATATTCAATGTAATATATTTGGACAAATTTACCTTCCTGATAGATTCTTCTTTGTACCTGTTCCACTTAATTAACAAAAGATCTTTTCTCCCAGTTTCAGATACCGTTTTTTTTTTTTTTTCATATGCTTAATTTGCATTAATAGTGGGTCTATTTCTGGAGTCCTATTTGATTATTTTAGTGTATTTATGTACTAATGTGCCAGTACAATCCTCTTAAAGATGTTATATTCTGATTTTACAATACTATGTGATGTGCTATGCTTATTCCCTTTTTCACCCTGAGTACTTTCTCAGTTGTTTCTACTTATTTTTCCATTTGAATTTTCTAATCAACTTCTCTTACACTAGACTGGAAAAGAATGCTTTAATTTCTGTGAGAATCATGCTGTTTATAAGTTAACATAGGGATAACTGACATATCTATAACATTGAGTCTTCTTCATCAATAATAGGATTTGTCTTTCCCTTTGTTCAAGTCTACTTTTGATTTTGAAGGTTTAAGGTAGTTTTCTCTGCAATGGGTTGTTTGCGAACTGGGGCAGTTATGAGCAGAGCTACTGTACCCACATGCACTTGCACACTAATGCCAAGTTTCATTTCTCATGTGTAGATGTCTTAGCATACTATTGGTGGGGTGGATGGTAGGTCTACCTTGTTTTCATACCTTCAGCTCACATTTGCTTTTCTCATTCAGCATGTATAGTCGTGTGTGGTTGGTGGCAGTGGTGATCAATATTTCCACTCTTCTGATGATCGTTAAAACAGCAGTTAAGATAATTTTCAGAAAGTTTGCAGTAGGAGCATAGGTCTTATTCATACAAATTTAGGTAACTGCGCCCAGAACCCTCCCCAAAAGACAGGCCCTTCTGAACTGTTGAATGGTTTTTTCTCCCAAACCTCATGAGTGTTCCAACACGCTACCAGGGTAACTGGTAGGTAAGCCCCCAGGATGCCCTCAATGGATTACACTTGAAAATCATGTTTAAACCCAACTCAAGAGAGAGCCAACAACTTCAGCTCATTCGCACAACAATAAATTCTTTCAGTGCCACCGAAATCTTTCAACAAAGGATCTTAGGGCTATAGTACAGGCAAGACACACACCTTCTGCTCGTGATGCTTGATCACTCACAACTCTTCAGATGTTGAAAGGGCCTCAATCAAAATGAAATAAATGACTGAATAATTTCATCATGAATTGGTTAAAAATTAGACATAATTTGATCTCACAGCCACACACTGAGGGAAATCAAAGGGCAAATATGGAAGGTCCTTCTCAAAGGATATTTGAGTCTGTGAGAGCACAGTGTTTGAAAACATTTCCCCCACTAATGTAAGTCTATCAGCTATTTAAATATGTGTGCTGAAAACATTGCCTATGGACCACTTTGGCCGGGTACTTTGCTAGAATGTTAACTAGCCCTCTTACCTTTTTGTTTAGATTTGGTTTATTGGCCACAGACTCTTTCTCTCTAGTGGAGATCTTGTAAAATAGTAATAGCATTATTTCGTAAATGTCCTTTCCCTGTTGATCTTTATTTGCATAATGTCCGCAGCTCTCAAACATTGGGAACTTGAAGGTATTATACCCTTTTGCATTTAAAGATTTCTTGGCTTCCATACCATGTGTTTGCAAGGAGCTGGATGGCTTCTGGGCACCCGTCAGCACTTCAGGGCCGGCCTGGGTCTGAGTCGGTCCTATTCTCCATGCTACTGCAACAATGGCTTGTAAAACGGCTTTTAGAGAAACATCACTTACCTTCCAAAGAAATCTTTTCCTATAGTAAGTGTGACAAAGGCAAACCTTATACCAGAGTGGAGCTGGAGACCAAGCAGAGGACAACACATCTGCAGCCTGATAGTCATAGAGTGAAGTTACTGAACTGGCTTGGGCTGTGGAAAGTGGTCCTTTGATCCTTTTCGCCTTCCTTCTCTAGAGAGCAAGATGATAAAGAATATCAACACAGAAAGAAGGGGGATTGCCATGGCAGGGTGTTCTTTGGCGGATCAAGGTGAACGGAGAAAAGGAAAAAGAATTTCAAGATCTTCTGAAGGATTCCTTGGAAAGATTCTTTCAGGAACTTGCTTTATGTTTTACAGGAAGAAGACCAGACAATGTATCCTGTTCATTTCCTGTTGGTAGAGCACACACTGAGGATGCTGTAAAGGCTGGTGGAATTTTTTAAATTTTTTCTTTCTCACAAAGATCCTTCTAATGTAGGCAGGAGCAGACGGTTGCCATGTGGCATTTGGCCTGGAGGTGAAAATTGAGAAGTGCCGGGATATTTATAGTGGAGACCAGGGAGAAAGGTGTCACTGGGGACAGCACTCCCAGAGAGACAAAGAGCAGCACGACCCATGTTCATGCCATCTCCAGCCATCGCCTCAGTCCCAGCTTGGACTCTGAGGAAGAGCCAGGAAGTGACAGCTGTCATAATGGCCAATGAGTAGGGTGTTTCATGGTTCATGACGCGTTTTCACCTTCCTCTTTCTGGCTGACCCTTGGCATCTCTTAGGAATGTACTGGGTTGTTTTGAGCACCAGGAAGCACACAGTCCTCTAACACAGAGGGAACACAGGGCAGATAGCCTCTTCTTCCACACAAGTGATTGAAATATAGAGAGTTTATGTAGCTGGTCCATGGTCAGAGGTGGAGGTGAGATGAAACCCCACAACTTCTCAACACAGTCCTCTGTCATTATAGTCAAAGAAAGAAATATTATCTGTGGAGAACTGTTTTTCTGCCCCAAAAGCTTATTGTTTATTTGATGGAGGTGTCTTGTTAGAGATGTCATACGCCACCACAATGTCCTCTTCCTATTCTCCTCAGGATATGCACTCTTCCTCTAGGAGTCAGGTCAAGACTTTAGGAGTCTAGAAGATTTCATCCATTTTCCTTCTCTCGAGTTCTCTTGTTTTCTCTTCGAACAGGGAAGCTCCCTCAACAGAGAAAATCAGGAGAGCAACAAAATTGTAGTTTCTCAAGAAATATTGAAAGTCCACTTAGATCCCTAACTGGCTGCACTTCCCTGAGAAATTTCATTCTATGACGCACTAATTTCATTTTGCCACTTGGGCAAGAACATCAAATTACAGAGAAAACTTGTGCTTTATTTTTGAATGTCGATAAATTCCACCCTGTTGTAGCCCCCAACTGGACACATGCCAAATGTTCACTAACAGAAGAATGGATATACAAACCAGGGATGTCCACAAATGAAACATGATACAATAATAAAAACGAACACAGTGATGATACATTTAACAAGACAGATGAGATTTTTCTGGTCAAGATGAAAAAGCAGTTACATGTTGTGCTCGCCTCATCCCTGGATCACCTCAAAAGAACAAGTCAACTATCGAATGACCATCACTGGGAGTTGCCTGAATTCCAGGTGAACAGAAGTCTTCTGACTGGGGTCACACAGAAGAGGGCACCTCAGGACAGGTAGGAGGGACGGAGGCCCAGAACAGGGTGGCCAAAACCCCTTTGTGGTGATTATAAATCAGAAGGGACATCTCAGCTGTGGTGGTCACACTGGAGGAGCCTGGTGTCCCAAGCCCACACTGGACTCACCAGACCAAGGTTCTATTGGCAGGAAGAGAAGTCCCACACTTCTGTCTGTGAAAACCAGTAGAGACTGTGACTGAGTGAGATAGATGGCCTCCTAAGGGGCCATGCACACATAGACTTACTGCTAATGGACTCACTCACTATGAGTTCCAGCGCTGAGGCAGCTGTTCAAAGGTGCCAGGGCCACACAGGAGGAACTGAGTTGTCGATCTTCAGAGCGAGGCCTGGAGGGGTGGCTTTCTCCAAGATAGAAGTGCGGGCAGAAGCCTTTGTTCCTTTGTTGAGCCCAGCGTGCAGACACAGGGAGCTGCTATATCTGAGTCTCTGTCAACATAACTAACAAAGGTCACGCCACTTTCGGTAGTCCCTTGGACCCCCCCTTTCTCAACATGCAGGTGCACCCAAGCTGTTTCCAGTGGCTTCTCCATACAATCAGCCTGTCTTGGCTCATGCTGTGGACCATCCTGAAATCTCTCAAAGCTTTGCACACCCCAAACAGACAGCATCTCGCTCAGCGAGCTCCATACATCTTGCCAAGCAGGCCCAAGTTCTGCATTAGTGGCAACCAACTTTGGCTTGAGTAGTGGCCTCTTGAGGCACCTCCAATTTCTGCATGGAAAACAGCCATCTGCAGATTGCTTAGTGTCTCATTTCAGATGGCCGAAACTGCTGCTAAACTGGGCCTGAAGTGGGGACCCTCCCAGAACACCCGAGGGCCTTTACCCTTAGTTTTGGAGTTAGGAGAAAGCTCCAGAATCATTCTCCTAACTCTAGAGATGACACACCAAAGAGTAGACTGAGAAGGCACCAAAACCCTGCTGAAGACCATCCTGCTCTCTAGGGTCAGCGCCTGCACAAACATCTCCTTCGCTGCCGATCATCTTGAGGATCAATCTTTCCCCCTGATGACCAAACAACAACCAAGGCTCAACTACAACAGGTGGGCACATAAAACCTATCCAACAGACACACCTGGAGCATCCAGTTCAAGAGACCACGGTGATGGCGACATTAGGATCCACGGGACACACACTACATATGGTGACTCTACTGAGACTGGAAGACAGAGAAGACCTACTTAATACATAGAAACAAAGAAGAGGAGGAAGACAAAATGAGGATGTAGAGAAACATGTTCCAAAATAAAAGACAGAACAAAGCTCCAGAAGAAGAACTAAACACAATGGAGGCAAGGAATCTGCCAGATGCAGAATTCAAAACACTGCTTATAAGGATTCGCCATAATTTCAGTGTGAACAATGACAAAGAGTTAAGAAACATAAAAATGGAGATAAAAAACATGAGGAAGAACCAGTCAGAAATAAAGAATACTATAACTAAAATGAAGAATACCTTACAGGGAATTGACAGTGGATTAGATGAAGTAGAGGACTAAATCTGCAATTTGGAAGATGAGGTAGCAGAAAACATCCAAGCAGAAGAGCAATAAAAAAAAAATAATAATAATAATAATTCTCTCAAAATAAGGATGGTTTAAGGGTCCTCCAGGACAAAAACAGGCATAACGACATCACATCATAGGAACCAGATGAGGAAAGACAGCAGGGAACTCACAATCTATTTGATGAAATAATGATTGAAAACTTCTCTAACTAGGCAAAAGAATCACCAGAAGTGCACACTGACAAACAAGATGAATCCAAAGAGGCCCACACCATGACACATCCTAATTAAAATGCCAAAGGTTAAACACAAGGAGAGAATCTTAAGAGCAACAGGAGAAAAGCAGTTAGGTGCCTACAAGGGAGCTCCAATAAGATAGCTAATTTTCCAACAGAAACTTTGCAAGACAGAGGGATGGGCACAAAATAGTCAAAGTGATGAAAACCAAGGAACTCCAACCAAGATTACCCAGAAAAGATAAAGACTTTCCCAGAGACACAACCTAAAATGCTAAAGTTGTTCATCAGCACTGAACAGATATTACAAAAAAAAAAAAATTAAAGGGACTTTTTTTAAAAAAAAAATTAGTTTAATGTAAATGGATTAAATCCTCCAATCACACAATATAAAGTGACTGAATGGATAAGAAAACAAGACCCTTTTACACATGCTGCCTACAAAAGACTCACTTTAAGTCAAAAGAAACACACAGACTGAAAGTAAAGAGGTAGGGATGGAAAGAGCCATTTCCTGAACATGGAACCGAACAAAAATCTGGACTACCAGGCAAAATAGACCTTTAAAGCGAGGCTATACCAAATGTCAAAGAAAAACCCAGTAATTCCATTTTGGGGAAATAGTCTCAAGAAACCGAAAACACCACTTTGAAGGGAAATGTGCATCCTTATGTTCATTGCGGCATGATTTACAATAGCCAAGATGTGGAGTCAACCTGAGTATACATCAGTGGATGAATGGATAAAGAAGAGGTGGAACATATATGCAATAGAATGTTACTTGGCCATAAAAGGAATGAAGTCTAGCCATCTGCAATCACCTGGGTGGACATAGAGGGTATCGTGTTTGTGGAGTAAGTCAGAGAATGACAAGTGCCATATGATTTCACTTATGTGGAATCTAAGGGATAAAATAGACTAACTCAAAGACACAGAGAACATTTTAATGGTTGTCAGTTGGGAGGCGTTTGCAGCGGATCACTGGATGAAACAGGGGAAGGAATCGAGTCCAGTTGGTTGTCACAAAATAGTCACTGGGATGTAAGTACAGCATAAGAAATGTAGTCAACAATACTGTAAAAACTATGATGGTGTCAGATGGGTACTAGACTTATTGGGGTGATCGCTTCCTAAGGTATGTAAATGTGTAATCACTATATTGTATAACTGAAGCTAGTATAACATTATATATCAACTGTAATAAAAAAGGCAAAAAAATTACTAAACACAGTAGACTCTGAAAACCTTTATTATGATGAAAAGAAACGAAAAGATCACGTTTTAGGTGAGGGGTCAGGAACTCGTGGCGATTGACTAGCAAGAGGCATGAAAGAAGTTTTTGGAAGACAGGACTATTCTGTTTCTTGATCTGAGTGGATGTCAGAGGGAAACCTTTGTAAAAATTCCTCGAGCTGCACACTTGAGGAGATTTTACTGTTTAAATTATACCCTAACTAATTGCTAAAATCAAAGAAAGTAAAAAATAAAAATGAAATGACAAGTCTCTCCTGCTTTCACTCTATTTACCCTCCCCCTTTTGCCTGTTTCCCCTCTCCCTGCCCACTTCTCTTCCTGCTTCAGGCTTCCTCGGTGTGTTTCTTGAAGGAAGTCTTACCCTAAAATTGTATAAATTACAGCTGTAAGCATACTTAGGTGACAACCATATTTAAAATAGCATAGTGCAGGAGGATGGAATTGACCTTTGCAACTGAAACACAACAAAGCCACACATGAGAGCCCATGTCAATATTGACCCAAGGATCCTTGTCCAAGAACATTAAGGGATGGCACTTTCCTCATGTTTCTGTCCTTGGCTCCCATCAGAACATGCCTTCCTGACAGTGGCTTTAGCCCTTCTTACTGTGTTCCTACTTAAGGCTCTAACGAATTACAGTGATTCTTTCGTCTAGGACCTCAAAAGAAATTTCTTTTCTCAAAAAACTTGTCAAGGCGTCAAGGGATATTCTACCCTCTAGCCTGTGGCCCTTTAAGGCATCTCTGGTCACAGGCCTGCTACTCAAAAGTCCAACTGGCCAGCCCTGTTAGTCATGCAAACATGAGGATGTTTTGATCTATACGTTCCCGTTACAACCTGACAGTTACTGGCATTTCTACAGCTGAGGAGTACTCTTCTTGACTTTTTGTATTTGTGGGGAACTCCTGTGGTTAATTGTTTTGGCTTGGTTAAGGAGAGCCATGAGATTTCTCAGGACTCACCTTACTCATTGATAATTCATCTCTGTGAAGAAGTGAAATGTCATCAGATGTTCCTACAAAAGAGGTAAGCCCAGGCCACATTAATTTCGACATAAACTAGCATTATTAGATTTTCAGCCTCGTCTAATAGCCTCTGTGCTATTGGATTTTTTAACCAAGGACATCTGAATGTGGATTATAACTTACAACATTTGGAGATGCCATGTCCACCATCACATCTCTCTTTACATGAAACAGTGGCATGACTGAGTGTGGGAGTCAAAAAGCAAATGGCTAATGTGTGACGCGTCGCCAAACCACAGGGTGCTGATGGTGGTAATGGTGTCACCAAACTACAAGGTCTCCTTGCTTCAATAAATTGAACACATCCTTGCTCTTTATAAAGTGTCTGCTGTGTTTCTGACATTTGCCAATTGTGGTAAAATATACATAATGTAAATTTACTATTTTAACTATTGCTAAGTTGTGCAGAGTTTAGTAGCAATAAAAGGGTTCACATGATCATGCAACCATCACCACCGTCTATTCTGAGAACATTCTGATCTTCCCAAACTGAAACTTTGTCCCCACTGAACCCTAGCACCCCATTCTCCTCGCCAGCACCTGTCTCTATTATTTTGACTCATCTAGAGTCCTCAAATAAGTGGAATCGTCCAATATTGTCCTTTTGTGTCTACCTTTCACCCACTGTAATGTCTTTAAGGTTCATCTGTGCTTGAGTAAGTGTCAAATTTTCTTCCTTGTAAAAACTGAAAAGTATTGTGTTGAGTGGAGAGAGTCAAATGAGTCTCTCCATCCATCAATGAACAGGCTGTTGCATTGTTTCCAGTTGTCCTCCTCCTCCTCCTCTTCCTACTCCTCCTTCTCCTCCTCCTGCTCCTTCTCCTTCTGCACCTTCATCTTACTCTTCTTTCCCTTCTTCTTATTCTCCTTCTCCTTTTCCTTCTCCTTCTCCATTTTCTTCTCCTTATTTTCTCTCTCATTCTTTTTCTTCTTCACCTCTTTTCTTTCTTCTTCCTGCTTCTTGATAATAGAAACAGTGGAACTTCACGAGGTGTGAATTCCCAAGAATGGTTTTGAGAATGGTAGTTCTTGCAGATTGGAAGGGGTTTGCTTCTGAGATTCCGGCGACAAGTAGTGAGACTGCATAGTTGGAGTAGGTTTGATTAGGGAAGCAGAGGATTTCCAAGAATCCGCAGTCGCGAGTTCCTGGGAGGTGCTTCCAACACTTGGCAGTTGTCCACACCCACGGGACCAGGTGGGAGGTGTGCTATAAACCGGACACTCGACCACGAATGGCTCCACATGCAGTCGGAAAGAGCTGGCTGCCAATTGTGCCACTGTGGTTTATGAGTTCTGAGTCCTGTGTCCAAATGGCACCTGATTCGCGCCCGAAGTGTGCGATGAGCTCTTTGGGCTGTGGCGGTATGTGCTGGGACCCCGTGCCAGCCTACGGGGAGGAATCGGTCAGCGGCCCCTGCTCTCATGGCGGTGATGGAGCCCGTGCACTGGGTGCCCGTTGGCCCAGGGTCTGGCCTGACTCCTGGGAACGAGGACGCGGTGTCACAGGAGCCGAGATGTCGGAGCGCGGGGGCCACCGGGCAGGGCGACGGGGCGTCAGTGGGGAGTAGCGCGGGTGCGGAGGTGTGTCGGGGCCGTGAGCCTGCAGGGGAGGTGGCACGTAGACGCGTGCGAGGCTGGGGCGCGAGTCAGGCTGTGAGGGACGCGCCGCGCCAGCTTGGCTTGGCTATGGATTCGGGGAGAGGCGCGAGGATGCGTGGAGCACGGAACGCGCGAGGCCAGGGGCTTGTGACCTGGCCGTCGGGGTCGTGTGTGATTAGATCCCGTGACGGAAAATGGCCTCCTGCTGCTCTATCGCGTCACCATGGAGACCAGCTTGGTGGGACCCCTTAATTCAGTCAGCCGTGAGCTGACGCCGGGCTTCTCGCTGCGGATCTGGGTCCCAGGGGACAATGGGAGACGCCTGGAGACACTCGGTCTCGGTCCGAAACCAGGGTGCGGCGGGGTCGTGAGGCTCAGAGGCCGCGGACGCCTTTAAACGTCCCGCGCCGCGAGGGACAGCCCGGCTGAGAGCGTCAGCCGGGCCCGAGGGTCCCCAGCGTGAGGTCGAGAAGCCCGGGATCGAGGAGTCGTTTCTTGCCGAGCCCCCATGTGCCCGCCCCAGGAACGGGAGCAGGTCAGCGTGAGGACCACACGGTCACTGGCGTCCGGTGACGGGGGCAGCCAGTTGAGGCGAGCCAGTGGGTTCCGCTTGGCGCTGGCCGTCCCGGGGAGAGCGGGCTGGGGAAGGTGCCCAGAGAGGGTCCCCGCTGGTTTGCCGGGCCCGCGGGTTCTCTGGAGAGTGGGCGTGTGAAGCCCCTCAGGAAAGGGAGGAAGGGTTAGTCGGGGAAGGGGCGAGGGCAGCCCGGCCTGGGCCGGGCTTCTCTTCCCGGAAGTAGAAAGTAGCTCGGTCCATGGACCCACCCCTGCTTTCCCTTGGCCCAGCTCCAGGCCTTTTTAGGCCACACCCTCCTGCCGCTCAGACATTCTTTGTGGACAGGATCAGCTCGCGGACCCTGAAGGGAAAATGGTAGCAATTTCTTGGCCTCGGGAACAGTAGCAGGACCTGCCTGACAGAAACAAACAAGACAAGTCACATCAAAGCACAACAAGACCACAGCCCCCCAACCCACAGACAACCCAACCCATTCTACCTTCCACCAACGATGAGAAACATAGGTAAAGACTCACAAAAATATCATGTAGCTGTATCTTGGAAAGAGACATGAGAAAGGTGTCCTTTCCCCAGGTCAGGCAGAGGTGAACATCAAGATTTAAATCAAATATCAAACGGTCAAAATCCCCACAGAAAATGAGCAGGTCCAGACAAGGGTCCGAAGAAACCGAAATTACCGACAGACAGGGAAAAGATGCTGAACCTTACTGACAACCAGAGAAATGCACAACGAGAGGGGCCCGTTCTACCTGAGAAGTTGCCGAGAGTGAAAAGATAGTGATCCATGACATGCGCTAGTGTTCGGGACAATTGACTGGGTGAGATACGTGTCCTCGTGCATCACTTTAAGAACATGAAGCGGTACAACTTTCTGAAGGGGAATTCGACAATATGGATTAGATACATGAAACACGAAGCCACAAAGTAGTCCCCTGTTGGAGATTTGCACGGTAACAATAGTCATCAAATTTCACGAAGATTCAGACTCAGATAAAGATACTTGCATATATTTTACATAGTATAGAAAGGGTAACCATTGCACGATTTGTTCTTTTTTATCATGGCCAAAGAAAAAAGATAGAAAGAAAAAGAAGAGAAAAGAAAATGAAAAGCAACATAAGGGCGAAAGCATACAGCAACCCAAGTATCTGAACAGGGTCAAATTACAAACATTATCAACCCACTAAATAATTAATTAATTGGTTCATTTATTTCCTTACTTACTGCTTGACCGGTTTATGTACTTTTTATTCATTCAATCATTCGTTCGTTCATTTATTTATTTATTTATTTATTTATTCATTCATTCTTTTCCCGGAAATGAAATCCAATATAAAGAGCCAAAACCTGTAGCAAAAAAAGTATCCGAAGAGGGTCCAATTACAATTAATATCAACTCATTAAATAATTAATTAATTTGTTCATTCATTTTCTTGCTTACAGATTGACCTGTTTATTTACTTTTTTTCATTCATTCATTCGTTCGTCCATGTATGTATGTATTTATTTATTTATTTCCAGAAAATGAAATCCAAAAATGAGAACCAAAACCTGTAGCAAACCAAGTATTTGAAGAGGGTGCAATTACAAATATTATCAACTCACTAAATAATTAATTACTTTGTTCATTCGTTTGCTTACTTACCGTTGACCAGTTTATTTACTTTTGATCCATTCATTCATTCGTTAGTTCATTTATTTACTTATTTACTTATTCATTTTAGGAAATGAAATCCAAAAATGAGAGCCAAAACCTGTACCAAGTCTCCGAACTGGGTCGAATTACAAATATTATCAACGCACTAAATAATTAATTAATTTCTTCATTCATTACCTTACTTATTGATTCACCTGTTTCTTTACTCTGTAATTATTCATTCATATGTTCCTTCATTTATTTATTCATTTGTTTATTTATTTATTTATTTATATATTTATTCATTTCTAGGAAATGAATCCAAAAATAAGAGCCAAAACCTGTTGCAAACCAAGTATCTGAACATGGGGAAATTACAAACTTTATCAACTCACTAATTCATTAATTAATCAATTAATTAATTAAAGAATTTATTTATTCCCTTTTTTACTCACTTATTGACTTGTTCGTTTTTTAACATTTTACTTGTTTGTTTGTTGATTTATTTACTGATTACTTATTTTGTTTGTTTGTTTGTTTGTGATTTCTTTTGTTTGTATCCCAAAGTCATGTGATGATGGTTGGAGAAAGCTAGAGTCAGGTGTGAAAACCAAATTCCCGGTTAACACCACCAGAGCAGAAAGGGTGACTTCACTCGCAGGGAACTCATGCACCCTGCCCTTTCGTTAACCCTTGCTCAGGATGGCAGAACTTTGAGTTTCTGGGAAAGTGAGCTGCTGGGTCTTTTTCTTTTCTTTCTTTCTTTGTCACTTCGTGGGGATTGTCCATGTTTTCTAATGGGAACGGATTTATTTTGAGGCCTCAGGAAGGTGCAGTGTCTGTCAGTAGACAAGGAACACCAGGCCGGATGTTCCCTAGCCCTGCAGAGTCACGAAGCATTCTTCTGTGCTGCCACGAGAGGGCAGCAAAAGCTCAGCCAAGGCCAACCCTGGGTGGGAGCTGAACACTGCTGTTGGGAGCTCAGTGCTCTTGACATGTTCCTGACAGAAAGCAATTTGGCACGGCTTGGGTTTTCGGATCAATTGACTGATACTCACTGCAGGAATTGATCTATTGGAGAAAACACAAGTCGCCTGAAGACTCCCTATGCAGATCCAAGCAAGGCTGACCGACAAGCCTTTCTCTTCGCATTCGGGGCTATGTGATGGAGAGAGGAATCCACAAGTTTTGATATTCTTGTGTCCCCGGTACAGGTTTTCTAAGCTACCCTTTCAAATCAAATGTCTCTGAAGCAGTTTCTTTCCTTTAAAAATAATTTTTTTTGATGCATGTTTTTTCAAAGATTGCCTCGGTTTACAGCCGTGGGACGCCTTGCAATGTGCCTGACTGATGGCGAGTGGCCAGACTGAGTCTGTTTTCACTGGCTTTCCACGATCCAAAGTGTCCTGTGTATAAAAAGTGAGACACAGTCATGAAATTGGTCTTCCCTCACATCTCATCCCGGTGAGTGTTTTGCCATCGTTGCTTCGTCAATTTTTAAGTCAGAAATGGTAACAGGTCGCTTCCACGATTCCTCTGTGAAACGAATATATCTCCTTTGATGCCACAATCGCCATCATCGAAAGTGGTTTTCATTTAGACAATCATTGATCTGTCCTTCCTCCAGAAATTTTTTCTCTGGACTCTATTTTCTGCCTTGAGATTTGAAATTCTCCCCGTCAAGGTAGTTTCCGATGCCTATCCTTTATTCGCATTATTTTGATTCCAACATTGACCCGTGTCGATACAGACCTGCGTCATTTTACATGCTCTCTTATGATTCATACCGAAAAAGTATTCACAGACTTGCTATTGCTCAGTATGTCAATGGGTTTCTAAACACCGAGAATCACGGGTCTTTTGTTTGGGCCTGTCCCCTGAAGCCTATCTAGGGCCTAACCCACCCTTCTAAATTGTTTCCTTCTGGACTTGTTATAAATTTCATCTCCTCTTCATTTCCATTCTCCTCCTCCTCCCCCGCTCCCCCTCCCCCTTCTTCTCTCCCTCCTGATACTCCTCCTCCTTCTCCTCCTTTTTTTTCCTGATCCTCCTCCTCCTGCATCTCATTCTCCTGCTTCTCCTTGTCTTCTTTCTTTTTTTTTCTCTTTCCCCCTTTTTTCTTCTTGTTCTTGATAGGAAACAATTGAACTTCACAAAGTGAGAAATCGCAAGAATGGTAAAATGGACGGTTCATTTGCTGATCGGAACACGTTTGGTTGTCTGGTTCCGGCAAGTAGCAGTTAGCTTGCATGCTATGTGTAGTTGTGAGCACGGCAGCACAGGACATGTCGGAATCCGTGATCTCGGGTCTATGTGAGGTCCTTGCAATACGTGGCCGCCGTCCCTGCCAACCAGCCCAGGTGTGAGTGGTCCTGTGGACCGCTCACTCGGCCAAGATAGCTCCACATGGAGTCGGAAAGTGGTGGCTTCCAATTGTGCCGCTGTGGCTTATGAGAT
Organism: Cynopterus sphinx; assembly: GCA_030015415.1. Classification (NCBI taxonomy): domain Eukaryota; kingdom Metazoa; phylum Chordata; class Mammalia; order Chiroptera; family Pteropodidae; genus Cynopterus; species Cynopterus sphinx. The sequence goes on from JAKZJJ010000144.1 coordinate 139,224, forward strand.
CTGAGTCTTGTGGCCAAATGGCACCTGGGTCATTTCCGAAGTGTGCGATGAGTTTTTCGGAATCTGGCGGAGTGTGGTGGGGCCCGGTGGCACCCTACGGGAGGAAATGGTCAAGGGCCATGTTTCATGGTGGTGATGGAGCTCGGGAACTGGGTGCTGTTTGGCCCAGGTTCCGGCCTGACTCCTGGGAATGGGTAGGCGGTGTCGCAGGAGCCGAGCTGTCGCAGGGCGCGCGCGACCGGGCTGGACGACAGGGCGTCAGTGGCGAGCAGCGCCGGTGCGGACAGGGTGTCGGGGCCATTGGCCTGCAAAGATTGTGGCACGTAGACGCATGCGAGGCCGAGGCCCGAGCCAAGCTGTGAGGGATGCGCCACGCGGGCTTGGCTTGCCTGTGGTTTCAGCGAGAGGCGCGAGGATGCGTAAAGCATGAAGCGCGCGTGGCGGGGGGGATGTGATGTGGACGTCGGGGTCGTGTGTGATTGGATCCCTTGACGGAAAATGGCTTCCTGCTGCTCTATCCACGTCACGATGGAAACAGGCTTGGTGGGACCCCTTTATTCGGTCAACCGTGAGCTGACGCCGGGCTTCCTGCTGTGGATTTGGGTCCCAGCGAACAGTGGGAGACGCCTGGAGACACTCGGGTTCAGTCCAAAGCCAGGGTGTGGCGGGCTCGTGAGGCTCAGAGGCCGCTGACGCCTTTAAACATCCCGCGCCGCGAGGGACAGCCCGGCTGAGAGCGTCGGCCTGGCCCGAGGGTCCCCAGCCTGAGGTCGAGAGGAGCGGGATCGAGGAGTCGTTTCTGGCCGAACCCCCGTGTGCCCGCCCCAGGAACAGGAGCAGGTCACCGTGAGGACCACCCGGTCCCTGCCGTCCGGTGTCGGGGACAACCAGTTGAGGCGAGCCGGTGGGTTCCGCTTGGCGCTGGCCGTACCGGGGAGATCGGGCTGTGAAACGTACCCAGAGATGAGTCCCGCTGGTTTGCCGGGCCCACTGGTTCTCCGGGGAGAAGGCGTGTGAAGCTCCTCGGGAAAGGGAGGAAGCGTTAGTCGGGGAAGGGGCGATGGTAGCCCGGCCTGGGCCAGGCTTCTCTTTCTGGAAGTAGAAAGTAGCTGGGTCCATGGCCCCGCCCCTGCTTCCCCTTGGCCCAGCTCCAGGCCTTTTTAGGCCACACCCTCCTGCCGCTCAGACATTCTTTGTGGACAGGATCAGCTCACGGACCCTAAAGGGAAAATGGTAGCAATTTCTTGGCCTAAGGAATGGTCAGAAGGACCTACCTGAAAGAAACAAACAAGACAAGTCACATCAAAACACAACAAGACCACAGCCCCCCAACCCAAAGACAACCCAACCCCATTCTACCGTCCACCAACGATGAGAAACATAGGTCAAGACTCACAAAAATATAATGTAGCTGTATCTTGGAAAGAGACATGAGAAAGGTGTCCTTTCCCCAGTTCAGGCTGAGGTGAACATCAAGATTGAAATCAAAAATCAAACGGTCAAAATCCCCACAGAAAATGAGCAGGTCCAGACAAGGGTCCGAAGAAACCGAAATTGCCGACAGACAGCGAAAAGATGCTGAACCTTACTGACAACTAGAGAAATGCACAACGAGAGTGTCCCGTTCTACCTGAGAAGTTGCCGAGAGTGAAAAGATAGTGATCCATGACATGCGCTAGGGTGCGGGACCATTGACTGGGTGGGATACGTGTCCTCGTGCATCACTTTAAGAACATGAAGCGGTACAACTTTCTGAAGGGGAAGTCGACAATACGGATTAAATACATGAAACACGTAGCCACAAAGTAGTCCCCTGTTGGAGATTTGCACGGTAACAATAGTCATCGAATTTCACCAAGTTTCAGACTCAGATAAAGATACTTGGATATATTTTACATAGTATAGAAAGGGTGACCACTGCACGATTTGTTCTTTTTTATCATGGCCAAAATAAAAGATAGAAAGAAAAAGAAGAAAAGAGAAAACGAAAAGCAACATAAGAGCGAGAGCCTACAGCAAACCAAGTATCTGAACAGGGTTAAATTACAAACAGTATCAACTCAGTAAATAATTGATTAATTGGTTCATTCATTTTCTTACCGATTGACCTGTTTATGTACTTTTTATTCACTCATTCATTCGTTCGTTCGTTTCTTTGTTGGCTTATTTATTTATTTATTTATTCATTCATTTATTTATTCATTCATTTCCCAGAAATGAAATCCAAAAATAAGAGCCAAAACCTGTAGCAAAGCAAAAATTCGAAAAGGGTCAAATTACAAATATTACCAACTCAAGAAATAATTAATTAATTTGTTCATCCATTTTGTTACTTTTCGATTGACCAGTTTATTTACTTTTTATTCATTCATTCATTTCTTCTTTTATTTATTTATCTATTTATTTATTAATTTCTAGGAAATGAAATCCAAAAATTAGAGCCAGAGCCTGTAGGAAACCAAGTATCCGAACAGGGTCAAATTACAAATATTATCAATTCAGTAAATAATTAATTAATTTGTTCATTCATTTCCTTACTTACTGATTGACCTGGTTATTTACTCTTTACTCATTAATTCATACGTACGTTTATTTATTTACTTACTTATTTATTTATTTATTTATTTATCTATCTGTCAATCTATCTATCTATTTATATATATATATATATATATATATATATATTTATTTATTTATTTATGTATTTATTTATTCATTTCCAGGAAATGAAATCCAAAAATAAGAGCCAAAACCATTAGCAAACCAAGTATCTGAACAGGGTCAAATTACAAACATTATCAACTCTCTAATTAATTTATTAATCAATTAATTAGTTAAATAATCTATTCATTCCCTTCCTTACTCACATATTGACTTGGTTGTTTCTTAACATTTGTTTGTTTGTTGATTTATTTTCTGATTACTTATTTTGTTTGTTAGTTTGTTTGTGATTTCTTTGGTTTATATCTCAAAGTCATGTGATGATGGTTGGAGAAAGCTAGAGTCAAGTGTGAAAACCAAATTCCCGGTTAACACCACCAGAGCAGAAAGGGTGACTTCAATCGCAGGGAACTCATGCACCCTGCCCTTTCGTTATCCCCTGCTCAGGATGGCAGAACTTTGAGTTTCTGGGAGGGTGAGCTGCTGGGTCTTTTTCTTTTCTTTCTTTCTTTGTCCCTTCGTGGGGATTGTCCATGTTTTCTAATGGGCGCGGATTCATTTTGAGGCCTCAGGAAGGTGCAGTGTCTGTCATTAGACAAGGAACTGCCAGGCCGGATGTTCCCTTGCCCTGCAGAGTCACGAAGCATTCTTCTGTGCTGCCACGAGAGGGCAGCAAAAGCTCAGCAAAGGCCAACGCTGAGTGGGAGCTGAACACTGCTGTTGGGGGCTCAGTGCTCTTGACATGTTCCTGACAGAAAGCAATTGGCACGGCTTGGGTTTTCGGATCAATTGACTGATACTCACTGCAGGAACTGATCTATTGGAGAAAACACAAGTCGCCTGGAGACTCACTATGCAGATCCAAGCAAGGCTGACCGACGGGCCTTCCTCTTCGCATTCAGGGCTATGTGATGGAGAGAGGAATCCACACGTTTTGATATACTTGTGTCCCCGGTACAGGTTTTCTAAGCTGCCCTTCCAAATCAAATGTCTCTAAGCAGTTTTTTTCCTTAAGAAATAATTTTTTTTGATGCATGCTTTTCCAAAGATTGCCTCAGTTTCCAGCCGTGGGGCTCATTGCAACGTGCCTGACTGATTGCGAGTGGCCAGACTGAGTCTGTTTTCACTGGCTTTCCACGATCCAAAGTGTCCAGTGCATAAAAAGTGAGACCCAGTCACGAAACTGGTCATCCCTCACGTCTCATTCCGGTGAGTGATTTGCCATCGTTGCTTCGTCAATTTTCAAGGCAGAAACGGTAACAGGTCGCTTCCACGATTTCTCTGTGGAATTACTACGTCTCCTTTGATCCCGAAATCGCCATCATCAAAAGTGGTTTTCATTTTGACAATCATTGATCTGTCCTTCCTCCAGAAAGTTCTTCTCTGGACTCTATTGTCTGCCTTGAGGTTTGAAATACTCCCCGTCAAGATAGATTCCGGTGCCTATTTTTTATTCACATTGTTTTGATTTTAACATTGACCCGTATCGATACAGACCTGCGTCATTATACATGCTGTGTTATGATTTATACAAAAAGTATTCACAGACTTGCTATTGCTCAGCATGTCAGTGGGTTTCTAAACACCGAGAATCACGGGTCTTTTGTTCGGGCCTGTCTTCTGAAGCCTATCTAGGGCCTCACCTACCCTTCTAATTTGTTGCCTTCTGGACTTGTTAGAAATTTCAGCTCCTCTTCATTTCCATTCTCCTCCTCTTCCTCCTCCTCCTCCTCCTCCTCCTCCTCCTCCTCCTCCTCCTCCTCCTGCTTCTCCTAATCCTCCTCCTGCTCCTGCTCCTGCTCCTCCTTTTTCCTCCTCCTCCTGCTTCTTCTTCTCCTACTTCTCCTGCTTCTCCTTCTCTTCTTTCTTTTTTTCTTCTCTTTACCGCTTTTTTCTTCTTGTTCTTGAAAAGAAACAATTGAACTTCACAAAGTGAGAAATCGCAAGAATGGTAATATGGACGGTTCATTCTTGCTGATCGGAACGCCTTTGGTTCTCTGTTCCCGGCAAGTAGCCGTCAGCTTGCCTGTTACGTGTAGTTGTGAGCAGGGGAGCACAAGACATGTCGGAATCCGTGGTCCCGGGTCCGTGTGAGGTGCTTGCAACACGTGGCAGCTGTGCCTGCCCACCGGGCCAGGTGTGAGGGGTGCTGTGGACCGGTCACTCGGCCAAGAATGGCTCCGTATGGAGTCGGAAAGTGCTGGCTTCCAATTGTGCCGCTGTGGCTTATGAGTTCTGAGTCCTGTGGCCAAATGGAA